>JANHAO010016776.1:0-14251 GCA_026873985.1 Saraca asoca
ACAGGTTTTTTTGTTTTCAGAAAACAGAAAAACAAGAAAACTGTTTTTAAAAACAAAAAAACACCCTGCCAAACAGGGCCTTATTTTTCTTTTGACATTTTTATGATTACCTTTTTTGGAGTTATTTAGATAGCATTAGAGAAAATAATACATATCATTTGAAAGAAGAAATAAAGTCAAAAATCAAATTAGACTGACACTCAATGCATTCCCTCATCCCAGCCCACTTAGGATTTAGGTAGTGTTCCAGCACTGTCTCCAGTGATGGAGAAACGAATTTATTCTGCCAGAGCTGAACACATAGAAATAAATTGGTGGAGAGGCACAATAAGAAGCCATGTTTGGCATGATAATGAATAAAAAACAGAGTCTTCAACTTGTTGCTCACTCAGGCAAGATTGTAAAAAGCCACATATAGCTTGTTTATGATATGTTATTTGTACAGTTTGTAAAACAATACAAATTTATTCATTATAATCAAGAAAAAGATTTAGCACTGCCAAAGGGAAATTGTGTAGACAGGAAAATCCACTCACTAATGAAAGAATTAGGTTTTTCAAATGAATAGCTTTGTCTTAAAGGTCTTTTAAACCAATATTTTAATGGCAAAAAAAACAAAACAATATTTTGACGCCTTTTATAAGATGCATACTTTTATGAATATAAAGTTTCCATTCCAAAGAGGTTCATATGCTCTGTTTCTCTAAACAAAACCTGCTTTTCTTAGCTAGAGAACCATAAAGTATTGCAATATTGACTGTCAGCTATGAGCACACTTACTTTCTTCATGGGAACTTAACAAGCATTGGCAAGAAGTACATTCACTTGATCATCTTAAAACACCTTGCACAAGTAATAAAGTCTTATTCACCTGATCAGCCACAATATACAATATAGCAAGTATGCAAGGGAGACAGCAGCAAACGGCAATTCCAACAAGACATGCAACAGCAACACAGATCAGTACAATCACAATGTCAAAAGCCAGGAATGTAATACAAAGCCTGCAAAGGGCAACCGTATACATATTGATTATAGAGTAGAAAAAGGCAGAAGATTGCATAGAAAGAACACCTAATTAAGAGGACTGTTTGAACTAACCAATAAAGCTGAGGTGATTCCTGTGTCAAATTCTGGCCACCAGCAGTTACCCAGTAAAATCCAATAATCCACCATATGAATGAAAGCATGGTATTTGCTGACTCTAGCTGCTTTGTAATGCTGACAAAACAATAAACAGCATAACTCACATACTTGAAGAAAGCCAGAGATCAAAAGTTCAATAATCAACATTAAATGCTAAATTAAGAAGAAAACTAACCAAAATCATAATAAGGTATTCAATCGTGAGAAATTCTTGTATACTCCAAGTAAAAAGTGTTTTTACACTGGCCCAAAATTAAAAAAGTCATTTGTTAGTTTTGTGAGCCCTGTTAGAAATAATAATTTTAGAATTTCCATATGCCTAAGTTCATATGTCTTTTAGTTTCTAGTATTGAGTTCATTGTGTGTGGATGTATACTTTGAATGTGAAAGCACATCTATCTAGATTTAAGTGATTCATGTATGGTAAGGTTCATGAACTAATTGTCAAAGATTCACTTAGGGGAGTAGGCAGGATTGAAAATGAGTGCGTTGTGTTGGTGAGGGGGAGGAGATCTCCCAATGCCAATCATAACAGTTGTTATAGTACTTCTAGTAATCACAGTACTTAGAGGAGAAGGCAGAATTGACAGCGAATGCATTGTGTTGGCAAGGAGATATCCCAACACCAGTCATAATAGTTGGTATAGTAGCTGTAGTAATCACATGACATATGATGATGCCACTTTCAAGAATCTAGATAAGTACATTTATGCCAATGGAAAGGGAGTCATTTCGACTGAGGAAGACTTCCTCAGGTACAGAGTTTATTCATAATGTTTTATATGTGCCTAAAATCAGTCAATATCCATTAGGTGTAGCTCAAATGCTTATGGCTTGCTTTTTAAAAACATGTCATGCATCAAATATGATTCCTCCAATTGTTAATTGATGTCTTTTAAAATGAAAGATAGGAGTTTCCTAGTTGACTCGGAACACACACCTATGCAAAATTTTGTAACCTCTAAAGAGAGTCAAAATGGAGGAAATATTGTTCAAGAACAAGATCAAATAGATACAAATACAAAAATATTGAATTTCAAGTCCAAGACACGAAGCCCTTGAAGTTTATGCCAAATGCAATGTTGCTGCATTGAAACAAAATAACTTTCATAAAGTTGGTAGTAAGGATGAATGAAGAGTTGGTATAAAAGAGGAGAAGAAAATGATCGAGAAAAATGTTAAGCAGGATGTCAAGAGGCATTAGGAAAGCCTTGTTGCTAAAATCACAAGCAAAACCATAAGCTGATTGTGGGAAGATTTTTGTACTCATTGATAGAGAGTACAAATCAAAATTTTTTAAAAAACCCCTGAAGGAAGATTTTTAAAGAACCCATGGATTGAAGAAATTCCAAAATTAAGGGGAAGTGTTAGAAATAATAATTTTAGAATTTCCATATGTCTAAGTTCATATGTCTTTTAGTTTATAGTATTAAGTTCATTGTGTGTGTGAATGTGTACTTTGAATGTGAAAGTACATATATCTAGTTTTAAGTGATTCATGTATGGTAAGGTTCATGAGACTAGTTGTCAAAGAGTCACGTAGGTGACTATATTTACCCTATTGTATTTAGAGCTTCTATAAGTCAAGCAAAACGTGTTAAGTAAGTTAAAATGAGTAAAATTAAATCCATTTCAAGAAATTTGATGTGTGTTCTTCATATTTTCTTATGCCATTTGTCTTAACAAGTGCATGTTCGTTGAAAATTTCAGGTATCACTTTTCAAGACATTGAAACCTAACAGAACTAACAAATGATATATTAGTATTAGTCACAGAGAGTAAAGACGGACAAATGCCAGTTGATTCCAAAAGCTATCAAAGGGGCTCTTATAACAAGTCCAAGTGCCAATTGACAAGCTGTTAAGAGAAGGTTCACAACTGTTTTTATTACCTCTCATTTCTCCTCAATCGTCCACTGAATTCTTAATCTCAATGTAACTACTTGCATAAAACCAAATGCTCCATTCAATGGAAACACAAAAAGCCAGGAACAAGTACTAGAAAATTGATAAGCATTCAAAAAATACTACCTGTTGTCGTTATCATCCAGATGCTGTTCTGTAGCAGAATCATCTCCATCACTGCCAGAACTAAAATACGAATCACCACCACTTTCCCAATTCGTACTTTCCTCAACAACACTAGAATCTGTTATTGTCCTCCTCTTATATTCCACAATCACACAAACGCAGTGAATCACACCTTGCAACAAATACCCTGCAATCCAAAGCCTCAAAGGCACAGAAGGCTTTTCCTTCATACTCAAGCCCAACACTGTAAGACCAATTGCCAAAAACGCCATATTCCACAAAATATCCAGAATAATTACTGGCTTAGAGTACGCCCAATTACTCTGCCGCTCCTCTAGCTGCTCCGCAGCTGTCTCGCGCACCCGCACGGAGGGCTCCCGGAGCATCATTCGTCTCCCGCTGGCTCGGCGGAAGAACCGGGCAGCGGTACGTAAAGGCGGTGGTGTGTTGCGGATGAATCGGCGGCTGCGGATGAGGTGGTCGGAAAAGGACTGAGGGAGGAGCGGGGAGCTGTCTAGGGCGGCATCAGGTAAAGAAGATGGCGTTGGGTTTGACCTGTGCATCGTGTTGAAGTAGAAAGCCAAGAAAACTGAACTAGGTTTCTGAAAATTGTTCAAAGGGACGAATTCAAACACTGATTTGAATCTTAAAGTCGAATCTTTGATTTTAAAAATTAAAAAGAAAAAAAAAACAGTTCCTTTGTCGCGGTCTTCTGCAGAAAGAAAATCTGGGTTTATTGGAAATGATGAAATCAAGGGCCCAATTGAAGAAAAATTCGGTTTCTGAAACCGGTGTCAGTTTCAAAGTTTGATTTTGTTGGCGTCCTTCAGATCGAAAAAAAGGGAGAGGAACAAAGCGATCCGAATTCTCAGATAACACAGTTGTAAAACTAAGTATTTTGAATTCGGTTTTGGAATGAAGGATCTGAAATGGATTCTTTGTTCAACAAGGAATTGGAAAGCTCTACGGCAGCGGTTGCTGGAGTTTGAATTGGATAATTTAGAGATTGAATGAAAGGAGAAACAAACAAGGCAGTGAGGACATGGAGCGGGGACTTTTTAACGTTGTATGGGGTACGCGCGAGTCTGAGAGTCTCTACGCGCCACCGTAAATGATAAAAGGCCCTTGTACGAGGCTGTCTGAAGGCACTAATCCAATTATTTTCTTTGATTTTGTCTTTTGAGCCTGACATAGCATGGTTGATTGAGAAATATTCATTAAAATTGCCGTTAGACGACATAGAATTAATTTTATAATTATGATTAATATTTTTTTAATATGTTAGTCAAAAGCATTATTGTACCCGTGGATATGATTAAGGAAGTAATGCCAATATTCTCATTAACCATGTAAGTACATGTGAATAATTGAGTCATAAATAAGAACTCAAAGTTATAGGTAAAAACATAAAATACTAAGTTAAAAAATATTTATCTCATTGGATATGGCATGACTTATTATATAAGTTCTTCAATCTATAAAATAATAAGAAAAATATAGATATTTTAATACAAAATAAAAAGTTGATGATATGAGTATGACACTAAACTGAGATACAAATATCTCCTTTCTTTAAAATGTTTCATATTATTTAAATCTTAAACCTTAAACCCTTAATCATCCATATAGTGTTTAATGACTTTTTTTTTTAACATCTTTCTCACTTAGATATCACATACAAATACAAAATATAATATAAAATATATATCTTCATATAATTTTCTTTGTATAAAATGCATATACTTTATATACCACTTCATTTTTCATCGAATCCATATTTATAGTGAATGAAAAATAGATAACTGTTACTCCTCGTTAAAATGATATAAATATATTTTAGGTTATAAAATAAATTGCTTGTTATTCTATTTTATAACATATTCTTGTTAAAACCTTTGTAACTGTTGACCACTGAATCATAAGCATTAGTGCTATTATATTATATTACATATTACTAAGCTAAAACGATAAAAAATGATTAATAAAATATTTATTTTCATTAAAATATTCCAACAAAGGTGTTATTATAAAATTATTATACTTAAATTTTTTATTTTCAATTATTTATATCTTAGATTTAAGGGTCTATTTGTTATGACAATAAAATAATTAATTATAAATATGACTAATTGTTAATAATTAATTTTTAAATAATTAATTATATACCATTTATTTTATATTTGATAATATCTTCTTAATAATTGATTGTACATAATTTATTCTTGTTTAAATGATATATAGTAAAATCACTTTTTTTGCCTTAAATTAATGAAAAAGATAATAAAAGAAGAGAGAAAAAAAGAATTTGTTGTTATTATTAAAGTAATGATAATTAAAAATAAAACAAAAGAAAAGTAATGTTAATATGAGAACAAATTTTAATGTTTCTAAATTTATGATCCTCAAAGTAACTTTTTTGTTTAATCAGGATTATTGTCAATTATTAAAATATTCTAAAAGTATAATTAATTAGATATCCCTAAAACGAATTGTTATAGGTATTTTTTGGTACTGTGCAAAAATGACTGACAAAGGCCCAGTAGTAGATAAGTCTAATTGAGAAAAGAGTTAAACTCATTAGATTGTTATCTATAAGAGCACAGAACAAGGAAGAAGCCCCAACTCGCTAAGGAACGAGCTCTAACTCGCGTAGGCCAACGATTCACTCTGTGCGAGCTTGCTTTACCAAAAGCAAGCTCGATCTCGCTAGCTAAAAGACAACAACAACCCCAGATCAAGAGTCCCAACTTGTGGGACGTGACACCTCGCCCAGCTAAAGGCTCATCGAAGGTAAACTTGAAGCAGACACCCTCTCGGACCAAGTTCGTGGGGCTAGTCTACAAGAATTAAATAACACATGCCCATTCGTAGAAAGTAATCTATAGAAGTCAACCAGCAGTCTACAGAAGCTAATTTGCAAAAGTCGTACTTGTCATTTACATTTATTACTTGATGTACTTGATGTAACAGAAATATAACTTGTGTAATTACATTTGTAACCTCCTAACCTCTATAAATAGGAGAGGGGAGATCATTGTAAAAAAAGCTAGGGAAACACATGCTGAAACTCTGTAGAAATTTCACCAGAGCAATAAAATAATATCGTAGATATAGGGATCGGTGCTGCTCAATTTTAGCTAAACCACGTTAAAAATCCTTTTGCATCGTCGCGATTCTTCCTTTCCATCCCCTTATTGTTCATTTGTTCCACCAGATTGTAGTTTGAGTCCCAAAGAACTCTTTAACTTGGCTAGATCTGAACCGAATCAGAATCTACTATCAATATTTTGGTGCCATCTATGAGGACTCATCTGTTTTCTGTTGATTTCTTATGCAGTTCCAATGGTAAGAGGAAGAGCTACTAGAGCTTTAAACGCTTTGATTGATCGGTAGAAAGATCATATATCTATAACAGACTCCTCCATTACTCCTGTTATAGGTGCTACTGCTGTTGTCAATGGGACTGATGGAGTACAAACCTGGCATTAACGCCAGCAGAGACTAGAAAATATGATGGAAAAATTGACTAAAGCAGTCTTGGTGTTAGCCTAAGCACATGCTCACAATGTGCAAAGGCAAGCCGAGGTCATTATACTCAGAAATGTTCACTAGCAGCAGTGAGCTGAATGTTCAAGCAAAGTCAATCAAGAAGTTTCCTAGGCTGCTGTTTGCAAAAACAAATTTCAGATTACTGTTCTCACGACAAGGAGAGTCAAAGGAACTAACAATCTTCTAACCAATGATTTGAGGCGTAGGATCCGATAGTGGAAGAGTTGTTCCAGAAGGTGAACCAGTTGGAGGAACATCTTCAAGCTCCAAATGATAGAGATTGCTATGAGGAAAGGTCGCCATTCTCCAAAGAGATTGAAGTATAGCCCCTCCCTCGCAAGCTCAGAGTCCTCACAATTCCACCGTACAATGGGAACACCAATCCTTATGACTATTTGGATGCATTCAATGTTCAAATGGATTTGCAAATGGTTGAATGTCGAGTTTCCCTAGTAACTTTAAGGGGTGTACCTCAGGCATGGTTCAGAAGCCTTCTAGCTCACTCAATATGTAGTTAGGAAGAATGTTAACAAAAGTTTATTAGCCAGTACTAAGCATTGAAGAGGCAACTTGTGCCCGCCTGTCACCTCACGATGATCTTTTAACATAAGCACAAGTCGCTGAAAGATTACATTGTTAGGTTTAGACTTGAAGCTAATTCAGTAGAAAATCCTTCTGAAGAAACCATTGTGGTAATGATTTCTATAAGACTTTACAAAGACAGAAAGCTATACAAAAGTATATACAAGTCCTCAATGAAGGATCTAACTGAGTTCTATGAATGGGCTGCCAAACAGATTAGGTGGGATGAAATTTTTGGCACAAAGTCCAAGCAAAAGGATGAGGTCAACACCTCCACTCAAAGCAAGAAGAGAAGTAATAGGGGTCAGAATAACGGCTCCGATAGCTGGCTCGCCAAAAGGACTAGAGATGAGCAACCTCAACATCTAGGTCGCCATAATCACTACAACATCTTATCAGACACTCCGAATAGGATATTTACGATAGAAATTGGGAGATAAGACTTCGAGACTCCCAACCCCTTAAGGACTTCTCGTATGAGTAGAAACACCAACAAATTTTGTGCCTACCACAATGAAGTTAGGCACAATACTTTAGATTGTCGAGTTCTCAGAGATGCGATTGAAGATTTGATTAAGAGGGGCTACTTAAAGGATTACGTGGTGTGACTTGTAGGACAGTAACCATCTCAGCCTCAACGGGATCCGAATAAGGGCAGACAGCTGTAGTGAGAACGATATTTTGAGCCTGTAATGATGCATGTAAAAGTAGCCTAATTTTTATGTATAATAGTCTGTGAGCAAATCTTTAGCGAAATGAAAATTCAATGTGAAGCTCTCAAAGAAGTGAGCTCCCCCATCTCAGCTTGTGACTGTATCCTTTAAGTTTCAGGTTAAATTAGTATCACACTAATGTGACCTACTCTTTGGCACCATATTAGTATGACTAACCTAACATGATCGCATTAGAAGGACCTACTTCCCAGCATTGTCCTAATGTAATCTAGCATGTATATGACCAACTTTCTCAGGCACCATATGCATGCGATCTCATATCTAGCATGTACATGACTAACTTTCTTAGGCACCATGTGCATGCGACCTCCTATTAGTTGTGCAAACGACTAACTTTCTTAGGCACCGTATGCATGTGACCTCTAATTCGTGCATATGACCAACTTTTTCAGGCATCATATGCATGTGATCTCATATCTAGCATGTACATGACTAATTTTCTTAGGCACCATATGTATATGACCTCCTACTAGCCATGCATATGACTAACTTTTTTAGGTACCATGTGCATGCGACCTCCTACTGGCCATGCATACGACCAACTTTCTTAGGCACTATATGCATGCAACCTCCAACTTGTACATATGACCAACTTTCTTAGTCACCGCATGCATGCAATTGATCTCATCATATATACGACTTATTGCTCGCAGCTCTCATGCGACCTATCATTCGTAGCTCGCATGCGCTTCCTATTAGGTGTAGCTCTCATGCAACTTACCTACACATTACTCATCACTGAGACACTCTGATGCTTAGATTTATTGACAAACATAATCGATTAGTTATCCAAACATCTCATTTTATTGTGATTTGCAGGAAGTTATATTCTTATCTATGATATGTAGAATATTCAATGCAATATTATGAAGAAGAGATTCATTCATTAAAAAGCCTTAACGAGTTAAATTTACATCTAAAGATCCAAAATACAAATCAGAACAAGCCTATGGCTGTTACATTGTGGAAAGAAGATTAGCTTCTTGGTGAAAAACTCCAACCAGCAAAAGGACCGACAGGCATGCTAGCTCCTCTATCTTCTTCTTATCATCCTCTTTGGCTAAAAGCTCCTTTCCAGCTCTCCACCTAACACTTAAAATCCAAAAGAAGCAAGCCAAAGTGGCTAGAAAAGTTGAACCCCATGGCATAACCATGAGCAAATAATCCAAGATCTAAGTAAGATCTTTTAAAATTCTCAAAGAAGGATTGCCCATAAAGACTTCCTATGCGGTAGACCATACACACCTCATCAAAAAGGCGCACTATTAGAAATATGGGGCACTTATCTAAGGCACCAATTAGATCACTTAATGAAGACGGAAGAAGAACTTCTCATACCTTAAATAAACCAGCCTAGTCTCAATGAAGAGTTTAGAAGAAATCCAATCGCTCTCTCTCATTAAATGCCTTGAGAAAGAACGAGGTTGACACACTAATGGCTATGAAGCATATATAGTAGAAGGTATGGCCTGGAGCAGATGAAATGACAGGTTGACTATAAAGACTTTGACTACATGACAACCCACAAATGAAACCTTCACTCATAAAACTACAACTTCCAGCCCGTGAAGCAAGATGAGAGTTAGGGGGCTAATGTTACGAGTATTTTCTAGTACTGCACAACCAGTAGTAGATAAGTTTAATTGAGAAAAGAGTTAAGCTCATCAGATCACCATCTATAAGAGCATAGAACAAGGCAAAAGTCTCAGCTCACCAAGGAACGAGATCCGGCTCGTGTAGGCCAATGATTCACCCTACGCAAGCTTGCTTCACCTAAAGCGAGTTTGATCTCATTAGCTGAAGGACAGCAACAACCCCAGATCAAGAGTCCTAACTCGCAAGACACAATATCTCACCTAGCCAAAGGCTCGTCGAAGGTAAACCTAAAGAAGACACCCTCTTAAACCAAGTTTGTGGGACTAATTTGCAAGAAACAACTAATACAGGCCCACCCACAAAACACAAACTATAGAAGTTGGCCAACAGTCGGTAGAAGCTGATTTGCAGGTGATGTGCTTGTCATTTACATTTATTACTCTATGTACTTGATGTAATTGTGTAATTACCTTTGTAACCTTCCAACCTCTATAAATAGGAGAGGGAGATCATTGTAAAGGAAGGTTGGAGAAACACATACTAAAACTCTATAGAAATTTCACCAAAGTAATAAAATAATACCGTGGATGTAGAGACCAATGTTATCCAGTTTTAGCCAAATCATATTAAAAATCCTTCTACATCCTCGAGGTTCTTCCTTTCCATCTCCTCGTTGTTCATTTGTCCGATCAGATTGTAGTTTAAGTTCCAAAGAACTCTTCAAGTTGGTTGGATATAAACTAAATCAAAATCCATCGTTAACACATATTATAATAAATTATTTGATTTATAATTAATTATTAAAAATTCAAATTGTTATAGCAAACAAATACTAAACCTCACTGCCAATTATTTTAAAGGATTAAATAATATATAAGTATAACTGTAAATCTTTGAAAAGGTCAAGCCTTTGCAATAAGTTGCAACTTTATAATATTATTGTAATTCTTTTACAATAAAAAGCAAAAAGAAAACATTTCATCTTTGCCTAAAACATAACTTTTCCTAAAGTGCTATATTTAAATTTGAAGTTGAATTTGTTGTTTGTAAAATAAAAAAAAAATAGTTTTGGAGTTCAAATCAAACATAAAAGGGTATATTAGATATTTTGTGGTTAAAAATGAGTTTTTGTTTTTAAAGGGCTAAAATATGAATGACAAAAAATAAAATCTATATTTAAATAAAATATTTTCTTTTTATCTTTCAATGTAATTTTGTAATTTATAAGTTCTTCAATCTATAAAATAATAAGAAAAACATAGATATTTTAATACAAAATAAAAAGTTGATGATATGAGTATGACATTGAACTGAGATACAAATATCTCCTTTCTTTAAAATGTTTCATACTATTTAAATCTTAAATCCTTAATCATCGATGCAGTGTTTAACGATTTTTTTTCCAGCATCTTTCTCACTTAGATATCACATACAAATACAAAATATAATATAGAATATATCACTTCATATAACTGTCTCTATATAAAATACATATACTTTATATACCACTTCATTTTTTATCCCTCGTATGGAATCCATATTTAAAGTGAATGAAAAATAGATAACTGTTACTCCTCATTAAAATGATATAAATACATTTTAGGTTATACATATTCTCGTTAAAATCTTTGTAAACGTTGACAATTGAATCATGAGCATTATTACTATGAGTATAAATTTGAATGTTTCTAAATTTATAACCCTCAAGTAGCTTCTTATTTAATCAAAATTATTGTTGATTATTAAAATATTTTAAAGGAACAATTAATTAAATATCTCTAAAACATGTTATAATCAATTATTTAATTTATAATTGATTACTAAAAATTCTAGTTATTATATCAAACAAATACTAAATCTCACTGTTAATAATTTTAAAGGGTTAAATAATCTGTAAGTATCACCGTAAATTCTTGAAAAGGTCAAGCCCATACAATAAGTTGTGACTTTATTATTATAATTCTCTTACAATAAAAAGCAAAAAGAAAATATTCAATCTTTACCTAAAACATAACTTTACTTAAGTGCTATATTTAAATTTGAAGTTGAATTTTTTGTTTGTAAAATTAAAGAAAAAAATAGTTTTGGAGCTCAAATCAAACATATAAGGGTATATTAGATATTTTGTGGTTGAAAATGAGTTTTTGTTTTTTAAAGGGCTATAATATGAATGAAAAAAAAAATTGAATTTAAATAAAATATTTTCTTTTTATCTTTCAATGTAATTTTGTAATTTATAAATGATTTGCATAATTTTGTCAGATTTCATGCCATAAAAACAAAAATACTAATATACATTCAAAATAATAAAATTAATTACCTAAAAATATTTTAAATATAAAATAATTCATCTATAGCTAAATTTTTAAAATTAATTGTTCATGATCAATTACACCAAAATTTATGATAAAAAATTATACTCAAAATTAATTGTTTTACATTATATCTTACAGGAGAATCTTTGATTTAAATAATATTTAATATTTGTTATAAATTTTCTTCTTTATATTTTGGATTTGATTTAGATTTTTATGTATGTAAATTTAATAAATTAATTATTTTTATTATAAAAAAAGAAGAACTATTTAGTTTTCAATTTTACCGCTTTTTCTTTGGACTATTATGTCATCGATTGCCCTTCCAATGGATGCATAAAACAATTAGAACGCGTGTTAGCCAGTTGCACTGCTTGCGAGTATAGTTTACTTGAGTGAAGGAAAACGTTAAACAGAGACTATGTAAGATTATGCTAAATGTCAAAAAGATGCTTATCAAATTCACATGATAATGACTAAAGAGTTTCCCAGAGGCAACGCAGAAAATCAGTACAATTTATCTGTTAAATATAAAATTTGATAATTCCCGCCATGCACTTGCACCAAATGCTTCTCCCCACGTGGCCCACAGTCCCTCACCCAATGACCCAATCCTCCCCTCCTGTCTCCTTTTTTTTTCCTTTGGGATAAATTGGATTAATATCATAATTTTAATTTCAATTTTTGGTTAGATATGTGTTGACAGTAAGATTTGGTTAACTAGTAAGTTTAACAAATCCCAAACTGCAATCCAATGATTAGAGAGATAAAGAGGGATAGAGAGAGGGGGACGGAGAGGAAAAACTGAAGAAACACCAAAAGTTTTTAACATGTTAAAATTAATTGTTAATTCCTATGTCCACGATAGTCTTTTTTTTACTTAGTATTGTATTTGTTTTGTATAGACTTGCATCATGATTCTCTATATTTTTCTAGAGAGTTTCCTCCTTTAACAATAAGTTCAACCCCCTATTTATAGTTATTGGAGTATAGTCTAAAAGGAGAAAAATAATAATTTAATTATGAGTCGACTTTTGCAAATTAGCCATGCAAGTTGGACCCTCATTGGGTTTAACCATAGTAACTTTCTAGAAAATAGTTGAGGTGACTTATTTCGTTCTGCGAGCTAGAGCTCGTTGTCAATCAACCTAAGGTTACTGAACATTGTTGTCTAGCGATTTGAGCCCGTATTTAGGCAACCTAATGCCTTGGTTCAGCAACCTTGAGCTGATCCTTTTCCAGTTAGACTCATTTATTGGACTTTTGCCAGCCTATTTATATCGTTCCAAAATATCCATAATATCAACCCCCCAACTCTCAATGCGTTCTGTGGACTAGGAGCTGTGATTTGATGGCAAAAGTCTCATTTAGGCTTTTGTATTATCAATTTGCTAGGCCATTTATTAAATGTGCATTTTTCATAGCTGACAATGTGGCAACCTTGCTATTTGCTGGACCGTTAGATCAGGGGCAATTGATAAATCTCCAAATCTATCGATTAGGCCAGGTGAGCCATATATGGTGTGAGTGAAAGATTTGCTTGGCCAAGAGGGGGCAGCAGGGGCCGAAAATTTCAAAAAAATTTCTCCCCTTTGGTTGAGCAAATCTCCCATAGATCCATTGGTGTGAGGTCTCAAAATATCCTAGATCAAATCCAGAGTAGAAGAAGAGCTCACTAACCTTTAGTCCAGCTCTTGCACAACGGAAGATAGTAGATCTTCACACCAGGAAAATCCTCTTCATGCCCTCAAAAGCTTCCTTTCCAAGTGCTAGCTTGTTAAGGTGCTTGAATGGGACAAGGTGGAGCCAAAGGACTGAACCTTTCAGCCTTTTTCTTCTCCTCCCATGCTTCGGCTTCCATGGCCAAACCTTCCCTTTCCTTTTCTATTTCAAAAATCAAATTGAACAATGGCTTATCCGTCCGTGTATGTTGTGTGTGGATGGAGGAGAAAGGCAAAGGGTAAGGGAGGAACGACGCCATTTTTGGCTGCCCATTAATGAGCCAAAACGGCGCCGTTTTGGGCCTTAAAGAAAACAAATTTTCTTATTCCAAAATAGCCCTAAAGTTTCCTAAACCTTGCACTTTGGCCCCAACGCAATTACACTGAATTGTAGTCTAATCCCTGGACATTAAATGTGTCCAAAATATAATTTTATCATCGGTCACATCATTTCCTGTTATGTGTGTGATCCAGTAAGCTCCCGATGTATTAGCAAAAGTCTATAATGCCCTTCAAACCATTTAAAGTCATATTAGTTTCTCCAAACTAATCAATTGGACTTAAGGCTATAAGTGGAC
>JANHAO010016777.1:0-14229 GCA_026873985.1 Saraca asoca
TGTGTTTCTCTGTTTCTCTGTTTCTCTGTTTAATCTTCTGCATAATGATAGCAGCCTTGTAATAGAAAATTAGTCCGTCTAATTTCCTTACTTCTTCTATTTCTCAACTTTAATTCTATTCGGGGTTCCCCGGGGCCTGTTCTTGGTTATTAGAAATTAAAAAAAATTAAAATAATATTATTTTATATTAATAGCCCCATGCAAGCAGAATCAGAGGAAGCTTATGTGGCAAATCCAAAGGCTATAGAAGGCATCCAAAGGCCTAGCAGAAGGGACAAAACAGGAAGAAAAAAGTTGAAGAGCTTATAAGCTCTTCAAATGCTACTTCAAGTAGTGTCTAAAAATAAGCTATAAGTTTTAAGCTATAAACTTAAAATATCCCTTCACTAAACAGTTAAAAAAACTTATAAATTTTAAGCTTTAAGCTATAAGCTCATAAGCTACCGTGCCAAACACACTTTAATTATACACGTGGAGTTCGATTCTCATCCAACCCATTCTCTCACAACTTAGCCCTCCGCTAAGCAATTGCGCGCTGGGCCACATCTACAAGATAATATATATTAAGATTACGTGGATTTAGATAAAAAAATATATTTTGGTCAATCATTAATATAATTTAGTCATTAAATTATTTGATTACATCAGATTAAGACCTTTTATTAGTTTTCTATTTGAGCTCTTAGATTAATCAAATGATGTGACTATATTACAAAATGCATTCATATAATTGTAATTCATACATTAGCAAATTTAGTTATGGTGTCAATTTTTTTTAATTATTCTAACAATAGACTTAAAAAAAAAA
Organism: Saraca asoca; assembly: GCA_026873985.1. Taxonomy (NCBI): domain Eukaryota; kingdom Viridiplantae; phylum Streptophyta; class Magnoliopsida; order Fabales; family Fabaceae; genus Saraca; species Saraca asoca. The sequence goes on from JANHAO010016777.1 coordinate 809, forward strand.
CATGATTGGAGGTAAGATTATTCATAGACAAAATTAATGCTAAATTTTTTTGAAAGTTATTAAATAAAAAAGGAGTAAATGAATACAAATTTTTCTTTAGATACCACAACAAGCGTTCAGTCAATTATTTCAATAAAAAAGGAGGAGTAAATGAATACATGTTAGTTTTTACCAGTTTGTTTTTCTTCTAGCTGGTTTTGTGTGCCGAATATTAAAAGTGTAGCAAATGATACATGTTAGTTTTTTTTTTTTTTTTTCAATTTCAATGTTTTTGAAATTAAAAAAATTAGATTTTTTAATATATGAAGATTTCAGAGAATTAACAAAAGAACAATAAAATTAATAATTAATCTTCAATCATTATATAAAAATAAAAACACATATTATATTTTGTCAATCATTATATAAAAATAAAAACACATATTATATTTTGAGCATTAAAATTTGTCCGTATTTATATGATCAAGTGATGGCCAAAGGGATGCCACCTTGGCGAAGTTAAGCCTATTTGGCACCACATTTGCATTTTCCAATAGTATTTGGACGGAGTGCTAACCTTAGGATGCCAAGAAATTTTTGCAAGTTTCAACTATCATAAGTGTCATTACTTCATCTAATAAATCAAAATTAAATATTAACTTTTATAATTTATAATATTTTAAAATTAAAAAATCAATCATTGAAAATTAAGTGGGATCAAAACTTATCAATTTGTTAATGGGAGGAAAAAAAGTAGCTAAGTTAGTTTTATACAAAAGTGAGAACAACGAATTGTGGATGACATCATATCTTATATGATTACTATAACTAAATCATAAAAGTCACTTGAATTTTTTAAGTGATCATGTGATCTTAAGTGATGTCTTAATTGTACACAACATAAAGGATTAGATTGTACACTTTAAAAGATAAAGGATGAATTGCATATAACTCAAAGTACACAATGTTTAGTGCATTTTATCCTTAAAATAAGTACATAATTTTTTTAAATAATAAACTAATATTTGACCAAAACTTTTAGATGTGAATTTCTGATGCTTGATAATTGAGTTTATGCACCAGGATCACTGCGTTGAATTAGTTTTATGGACTAATATAGTCTAGTGATTTCAATTAAAACTTGGATTAAAATGTCAAAATAATGTAGAGTATGTTGTAATCTAATATTATTTATTATGTTGTTATTGGTCTTTTATTAAACACTTAGACTATTAGTGGGGCTTTGTGTTATATGGGCCTTGTCATTGGGTTATTTGATGATGGGAGGGCTAACCAAGTCCTAATTCCATAAGGAGAAGTCTTTCCTCTCACCCTATTTGTATCCGTGACTGCTCCATTGAGATTACAATTTGACAAATAAGTGTAGAGAATAATTCACCTTTCTTAATTCTATTTTCTAATCCTATTTTCTATTCTATTTTTCTCATCCTAGTTGTGTTGATAACATGGATATACCAATAAATTTAGGTATGTAATTAAATACAATTAATTTTTTATGTGTGACACAGCTCAATTTAAACAAATCTCTAGTTGATTAACCAATGGTGGATCGACTAAAGATTGGTGGAGTCGGTGTGGCCTAGATTGCCTCGGTCGATTGATTATCCTATAAGCCAAATGACCTAGAATGTGTCAAGGAAAGAACCATGTGAACCAATTGTCTTATCAGATTGATGATAAAAAAAATATGATCAGGCCAATATAAGCAACATGAAAACACCAACTGCCTAACAAGATTTTCGCAAGCATATCCTATGAGTTGAGGATACGTGGTTATATGCCATTTGTCTAAAAGCACACCAATTGGTGTGCTTGACACCTATATATACCACTCGATAGTCAATTTTTATCTACATCTTGTTTTACATTATTGGAAACTTTGCTCAAATATTGACTTATCCATCAGAATGTGCTCAGCGGACTACTTTTGCCGTGTATGACTCACTTTTTATGCTTGTAGGTCTTTCTCTCTCTGGATCTTTTCTTGTTGTTCAACTTTAGTATTTCAAGGAGTTTCATTTGATGTTGTTTATGGCTTTCTCAACCACCTATGTCTTCTCATCGACTCCATCGCTTGGTGAGCATTGCTGTCAAGAACAAGCTAGAGATAGTAACTATTGTGATTGGATGGCCAAGAAAGCTTATTTGATAACGACCGAGATGGAACATGACAATTTGACAAAGCAAGTTCATCAGCTCACAGAGGAACTTAGTGCTCTTCATCGTGCCTAGGCATAGTTAACTTTACCTCCACCACCCTTTGGCCCCTTGAGCCTTGTTTCTAGGGAGGTTGGTCTGACTATTACAATTATGCCTCAAGTGATACCACCTCAATTTGTTTTTGAACATTATCTTCCATTATCTCTCTCACCTCCCATACCCATATTTTCTACCATTCCTGTTACTCCTCAACAAGGAATCATTTACCTACACCTATCCTTTACTCCTTATCTATCATTCCCTTAAACATCTAAAATCCAAACACCAATTGGACTGTTAGTCCCAAATGTTTCCTCTGCTGTGCCATACACAATGGACGTCTACCACTATCTCCCTTACACTCACGAGTTGTATGACGTGATAAACCCTCTTATAGACTTTACCCAAATATCCAGACAATTGTCCTCCTATCATGAAGAGAGTCACCCTTTCTTAGTAGCTATGATGGCTACTTCGCTGCCTGCTCACTTCAAGCCACCGTCCCACATAGGCCTTTATATGGCATAACTGATCCGCAAGAATACCTAAAGTCCTTTCAAGCGTTAATGTTATTGTCAGGTACTTCAAATGCTATAATGTGCAGAGTTTTTTCTACAATTCTCAAGAAAGCTGGTTTGCGATGGTTCACGACTTTGTCAAAGTAGTCGATCAATAATTTTTGGAAATTGGTTGACACATTTTCCATGCATTTTGTAGTAGTAGGGCATCCTAAAAGACGTTAGCTGCTTTGGTTAACTTTCAACAAGGGTGACAAGAAAGTCTTAAAGAATGTTTGGCTCATTTCATTGCATTGGCATTGGAAATTCAGGATCTTAATGAGGGACTAGCCATACATCAAATCACTGTAGGCCTTTAGTTAGGCCATTTCTCCTTTTTGTTCGCAAAATGCCCTGCCATTTCTTTCTTAGAGCTTTTAGCTCGATCAGAAAAATACATCAATATGGAGGAAGTCAAACTCGCTCAACACTAGATTAAATAAGTATAGTTTAACAATTTGCATTCTAAAGAGTAACTTTTAGACCAAGATAAGGGTCCCCTTTGGGTTGGTTGAATAAGTATGAGTTATTGAATGCATTATTAACAACATTGTGTCACTTTGAAAGTTTCATTGGGGACTACAAGCATCTTATATATGAATGTGTTACTTTGAAAGATGAAACTGAGACACTTATAAGAGATGGTCATCTACCAAAATATAAAAAAATTTATACAGGGGAGGGGAAAAAAGAAGAAAAGGAGATAGAACGGTCCCCACAACCCAATCGAACAGATGATAAATAGGTTACAGCAGATTCCCCTATTATGGGAACTGTGGAAATGATCGCTAGTGGTTTTGCATATGGAGGAGTTTCTAGCAATGTCAGAAAAAGGCATTTACAAGTGATCATGGTAGTAGAGGGAAAAAGAAGGAAAGAACATTTTGAGCCAATTTATTTCATAGAGCAAGATTTTAAGGATATTAACAGGGATCACAATGATCTGATCATGATTCTGGCTTTATTGCATAATTTCATTGTCAAGCATATACTTGTTTATCAAGGAAGTTTTGCTAATATTTTATATTTGCATATTACAGACGCTTTGAGTATTCCTAGAAATATGTATAAACCTTATACAAGTGTTCTAGTTAGTTTCATAGGGGGCAAGTCCAAGTAGAAGGAACCATTACTCTAAGATTGACATTGGGAACCCAGCCATTGATGAAAAATTTAGACATTACATTCCTCGGGGTTGCTACCCCAAATAATGCTCGCAATACTATTCTAAGGAGGTCGTTGTTGAACTAGGTAGGTGTTATCATTTTTACCCCTCATTTGTTAATGAAATTCTTGACAAAAAGAGGCATTGGGAAAGTACTGGTTGATAAGCAAATCACTCGGAAATGCTATATAGCAAGTTTAACCAAGCTTCAGGAAAGTACTAGTATAGCAAGGCTAATGATCAACACGAAATGCAAATGTCAAATGGTGGATCTTGACTTGTTAGACGTTTGGCAAGATAATTCTAGTTGATTGGAGCCAGGTTCAGGTGTGGAAGAGGTAAAGATTTTTGTGGATAATGATGATAGAACAGTGAAAATCGGGGTAGGTTTGTAAAAAGTAGATCATGATTGGTTGATAGAACTTCTACAAGGCTACACTGAAGTGTTTGCTTGGGCACTAGCTGACATGTTGAGAATTGATCCAGAAGTGGCTTGTCACAGACTTTCAATTAACTTAGGGGTAAAGCCTGTTCAACAGAAGAAAAGAAATCATAAGGCCAGAGAGGCATGAAGTGATAAAAGAGGAGGTAAATAAATTACTGAGTGCAGGGTTCATTAAGGAAGTTTCGCATACTACCTAATTGGCAAATGTGGTCTTAGTAATGAAGGCTTTAGGAGGATGGTGAATAAGTGTGGACATCACTGATCTTAACAAAACTTGCCCCAGGGACTTGTATTTGCTTTCAAATGTTGATCAGAGAGTGGACAGTGCTGCTGGCTTTGAGATTTTAAGTTTTGGGGACTTTTTTTTTAGGGTACAATCAATTAAGGATGGATCCCGAAGACAAGAACAAAACAATGTTCATCAATAACCTAGGAACATTCTACTATAGGGTCATGCCATTCAGTTTAAAAAACATAAGGGCAACCTACCAGAGAATGATGAATAAGGCTTTTACAAATCAAATTGGAAGGAACATGGAAGTCTATATGGATGACATGTGTTAAGTCAAAAAGTTTGGAGCAACACTGGAAAGATTTGAAGGAAACCTTTGAGACTCTGAGAAAGTTTCGTATGAGGTTGAACCTGAAAAAATGTGTGTTTGGGGTAAAGGCTGGTAAGTTCCTGGGGTTCATGATTATCGAGTGAAGTATTAAGGCTAACCTATCCAAATGCTAGGCTATAATTAACATGAGAAGCCTGGCAATAGTGAAGGAGGTTCAGGTGCTTGATGAAAGGATTACCACCCAAGCACACTTCATGTCCAGGTTAGCTAACAAACATGTTCCTTTTTTTAAGGTGCTTAAAAATGTTAAAAATTTTGAATGGACTAATAATTATGAACAAGGTTTCTAAGAGTTAAAAATGTATGTAGCCATATCACCTATACTTACTTGACTGGAACCAGGGGAAATGTTGTTCATATACTTAATAGCAACAGTAGAGGTAGTGAGTTTAATTCTTACCTAGGAAATTGAGGAGGAGTTGAAACCCATGTTCTTTATGAGTTATATGCTGCATGGCGCTAAGGTGAGGTTTTAGAAGATAAAGAAATTGGCCTTTACTTTACTAATAGCGTCTCAGAAATTGATTCCTCATTTTCAGAGCCATCAAGTTGTTGTTCGAACGGATGCTCAAGTATGATAAGTTTTGAAAAGTCTAACTTAGCAAGATAGTTGGTAACTTGCTTAATAGAGTTGTCTGAATATAAACTCTTGCATGAAGTAAGGAAGGCAGTTAAGGCATAGGTATTGGTGGACTTCTTAGTTGAGTTATTAAAGATGGAAGAGCCTGGGTTAGATGGTCTAATCGAGATGCTGTACGTTGATGGCTCATTGAACGATAAAGGCAGATTTGGTTTTAGAGTATTCACTGTAGTTTTATTTCAAGGTGATAAACAACCAAGTAGAATATGAAGCAATAATGGTAAGACTAAAGTTAGCTAGGGAAGTTAGGGCATAATTCTTGAAAATCTTGAGTGATTCTTAACTAGTAATTGCTCAAATGAAATGAGATTATGAAACACAAGAAGCAACATTTGCAAAATATGCAAGCGTTACCAAGGCTTTGCTGAAAGAATTTAAGTTTGAGCTAGTAAGGATCTTGAGAGAAGAGAGTAAGCATGTGGATGCATTAGCTAAGTTGGCTAGTGCTAAAATAGGTTTTCCCCAACTCTACCCTAAGTTCACCTTGCCATATCGCCCATTACATGACGACGGACCACCCTAGCATTTGTCACCTTCCCACCAACCCACTCCCTAGCAACAACTCTTAACCTCTGGCCTAATACCCTAAGGCCCATCTACATTCTCTTACTCCTCGTTTAGAATCACAAAGAAAAACAAAATTTCAATTCATTTGGAATTAATTCATGTGTAAAATTGTTTATAAATTTAATTTTAGGTGAATTGGATTTTAGTTTTTTTTAATAGTTCCAAACGTTTAATTTCCAACCAAAGGGCTAGGATTCCCACTACACTATATATATTATAAGGTGTACTCTAATACTCATCTTCTTGCCAATTTGAATACTCTCTAGGTTAGCTTCTATCACGGCTACTAACATAAGCATCAAAGTATCCATAGCATACCTTCCCTTTACCATGCCTTGACCCTTTATTGTTTCACATGTCTTAGTAGAGGGTTCCATAGCCTTTATACATGGAATATTCATCAGTACTAAATTCAAACATTCTATACAGAAATTCTAGATTATAATTACCTTAGCATAACCATAATAAAATTTCACATTGCAAATTGCTTCTTTGAGTTTAAATAACAAGTTAAATTCAATTCCAAATACTAAAAAATTTATGGTAAAAATGAAAATAAAAAATCAAATCAAGATATTCAATTTAACAACAAATTCTACAATACCGGTAAAAGGTTTGCACTTGACAGTAGGGTCAAGTTGGTTACACCATCGCAGATGGCAAGATTTGTCAGATCTTTTGGTGATCCCATAAGCAATTAAACTCCAATTCCTCACTCCAAACTTACTCACAAGCCGACTCAGTATAGTGTCCTTTTCAGGAGACCAAGTACCCTTCACTCTATCTTTGCCACCATGACCACTACTCTAAGCTCTGTCACCTAACCCCGCCAACCCTTCATCATTACTTCCATAGTCACAACCACTGTCCCTGGTGATGGTTTTGTTAAGGTTGACAACAGTTGTGTCGTCGACTTCCATCCTACCTCGGTAATTACCTGATTTAACTACAATACTTGTATTGTGAAGACAAGGGACTAGATTTTATCTTACTTCGTAGGGCAAATGTTTCAGCATTTCTATTGGTTTTTACCTAATTAACTACGGTCAATCTAGGTTTACTTGATGTACTCCTAACATCAATGGACAATTTGTCCCTAATTGAATTACAAATATGTCCCTCTTGATGGTAGGATTGGAATTTGCTATAAATTTGAGCTTCTCCTTGGAATTGTAGTGACAAACAAATCTCCATGGTGTTATAGCAATGATGGCATTCATCTTCATTGTTTCACTCAAATGCCAATCTTCAGTAAGTGTCTTCTATTAGTGGCTATTGAAAAGGGTTTTTAATTTTTTTTATTGTAATTCAATCCATGGATAAAACTTTTAGGAGAAGTTTGGTTAGAAAATTTTAAAGGGTAGCTAATAAAGTTAAACTATTTTTTATTAAGTGTTTGTTTATGTTTAATAGTATTTATTATTGTTACTTAATCTTATCAAATCCATCATTTGAATCCCTTCCCTTACTTAAGGTAATGGACTACGTTACTCTCCAGAAAAAAAAAAATCCCTTTTCTTTTTCCTTTTCTTACCTTGCAAAGTTCCTATCATTATCTATCGTTGTTGACCACCATTCATTATCACCTTCCATCATTGACTATCACTTACCACCACTATCATTATTTATCACTGTTTTACACCATTGACCACCTCCTACAATCACTGCTATCACCTTCCATGATTGACCACTATCCACCACTCATCACTATCCTCTGCCATTGATCATCACCCACCACCACCACCATTGCCCACCACTATTACCATTATTGATCATTATCTATCGCTATCTACTGTCATTGATCACTATCTATCACCATTACTATTATTGACCACTGTTCTCTACCACAACTGTCATTAACCATTATCTATCACTACCTACCATCGTTGATCACTGCCTACCATTACTACCACCATTGACCATCACATGCCACCATTTTTTGTCGTTAACTATTGCTCATCAGCACCACTATCATTTACCATCCACCACCACCTTTTACTATTGACCATCGCCCATCACTATTTTCTACTGTTAACTATCACTCACTATCATATTTTACCATTAACGACCATCCATTATTTGATCATTATCCACTACCACCTACCACCCTTGAGCATTAGCCATCATTACCTATTATCGTTGGCTATTATCCATTATCAATCACTATTGACCATCACCCAACTAAATAACAAGAAAATGAGAATTATAAATAGTGTAATTGCATTTCTTCACTAAAATAAACAAATTAAAAAGTAATTATTATTATTACCCATACTCTTCCTTATTTGATTTCATTTGCTTTCCATTTTCACATGTTGAATCAAATGCCCCTATTTTTTTTTTAATTTTCTTCTATTTTAAAATATCTTCTAAGGTAAACAATTATATTTATAGAAATAAAATATTTATCATTAGTAATATCTAATTTTAATTTGGTAGATAATGTCAATTTAAAAATTTTTACTTTTTAAATTTTTATATTATCTTTAAATATAAATTACTAAATTTGATATTTTATAATTCTTCTTTTTGAAATTTTTTTCTCCTTTGAGTATTTATCATATTTTTAATTGAAAATATTTTTGAAACTTCATGACAATACAGTTAAAAAAATAGTTTGAGGACATTCATGAACTCTTGCTAATTAAATAATTAAAATTTCTAGTATCTCATAGTTAATTTAAATATTTAAACAAAATAATTTATCAATAAATTCACTTAAGTACTAATATATTAAGAAAATATTTTTAGAAAGATAAAAAAAATTGAAATCATAAATTTAACTAATTTGAAATATTAATGTAACAATTTTATCAAATAAAAAAATATTATTCCCTCACAATTAACATAATATAATTGTGCAAATTATGTAGTCATCTAATAGATGAAAATATGATGATGATTTATTTATTTTTAAAGATATTATAATTTATAATTTAAATTTGTATTACAAATTTTCATTAAATAAACTAGTTAGACGTATGTATCCAACAGGCTATAAGCTAGTTCATAAATACACATGAAGTACTTTATACAATTAATTATAAACTAATATGTAATATAATTAATCAATAATATTTAAGTGAAAATACATTATCAATTTATAATTAATTTCATGAATATATATATATATATACGTGTCATATATGTGAAAATTTCTCATTTTAACAAGGTGTAGGATAAGGGAGTTTTTAGCTCCATGGAACAGGAGTGGGACACAATTCCACCCCACTCTATATTTTGCCATCGTAGTCCCCTGTCTCGAGATTTTAAAATTATTATTTTACTTTTATTTTATTATATAAAATAGATTTTAAATGTGACAAATTCTACGGTGTAGCTAGGAAAATTATTGCATCAAATACATCATGCTGCAGCACATGACTTGTGAATTTGCAAATTAATCACAATCTTTCTTTTACTAATTTACAAGTCATGTGAGGGGGGAAATACGTGGCTATATACATCGATACATATTTGTTACCCAAACATTATTGACTTTGGTTTTAGATTTCTAAAATTTCCATGATGAATTCACTCGAGAGGAAATGTATGATTAACCTGATAATAAAGATCCTAATTGTGTCCATAAACTTTCCAATCTTATTAAGATTATTTACTTGATTCCAGTATCCACAATAGTAAATATAGAGAGATTGTTTCTATAATTCTAATAGTGTGGGGTGAGTCCAACCATTGACTTAGTAAATTAAAATTGGTAAACCTACTATGAATTCATGCACAGGATGTAAACTAAGGTACAAACATAACATTTTGAACTTGGATTTCGTGGTGGCCAAATTACAGTTGCTTATGATTCTATCATCCATGCTATTTTATTTTTATTACTATGGTAGTATATATATTGGAAAATGCAAATTGTATGCTTGACTCTATACCTATATAGCACTATTGTGAGATTAACCTGAGAATATGTGACACGTGAAATATTGATGATAATCTATTTCTACTTACAAAAGTGTATAACTATGAAAGGGTCCAATGGGGCAAGCATATTGTCTAAAGACCCAAAATGGCAAGTATATTGTGAAAAAGGCCCAGTGGGGCAAGACTATTGTGAAACGATAAAACAAACACACAATGCATATGTAATTTGTTTGCATTCATTGATCATGGAAAAACATGAGATATAAAAATTGCACGTATCAGTCCATGATAAGGCTTATCAACCTAGGACTGTTTTGGCAGGTGGATCATAAATAAAATGGAGAAAAAAGGTTAGAGTAAGGATAGAGATAAGGATGGATGAGAGGTACAAAGGAGAATTGCATTGCATTTACATCATGCCATACATGTGTACATTTACATAAGTTTGGATGATCAAGTGGTTTTTCATTTATAGATGTTACTTTAAAGTATAATACATATATATATATATATGGTCTTGATGAATAATGACACAAAAGAGGCCTATGTTGCTATGAGTGTTACCTAGTCTATTGCATCTAAAGAAGGATGGGATGTTTTCCTTGGCTAATTGCCTTTGGATTTTGTCATCCTGACAAATTTTGAAGAGTATTTTTTGGACGTAGGCTGTAAGTTGTCCATAAGTAAGTTGCTCACAAGGAATTATTCCATTGAATTGATTTTGAATTTTCTCCTTAACTTTATCTTCTAGGGATTTGGTAAGGCCTAGCAGGAATTTTTTCTTCTAGAAAGGTTGATTACTATATGATCTAGAGTAGATCTTACCAATGAAGGTTTCCTTACACCACCTAAAATTAGAAAGGGTTCTAACTTAAGATTTAAGAGTAATCCAGCAGATTTGCCTTTGGGTCTCCTATAAAGCATTTGGCGATTGTATAGATCAAGGTATTGATAGCATTAGAAATAGCTTAACCATTTGAATTAAGTATTACTATTTTGTGAGGGTCGGTTTTGCAAATTCTAAGATTTGATCTTTTTCTAATTTAGTGAGATGTTTATGCCACCATCCTTTGAGTTAGCCATTGAAACCTACCACTAGAATGTGATGACAGTTACATCATCATATCCCTATGTTGTTTGATAAGCTATACTAACCATTATTATTTGTTGAAGTAATTTAATGATCTAATTTTCAGATTTGCCATCTATGTTTCATTCATAAATATTATTCTCATTGTAAGAGTTTTGGATAAGGGATTTTTCTTTTCCATTTTGATCTTAAAAGCCTATCCTAGTCATTTTTTTGAAGAGGTCTATAAGTTGCTACTATTGTAAGAACTTGTATTTTGGGTTCTTCTTCTGAAAAGATTCTAAAGGCCTAATCTAGAGTTTAAACATGTCTACCTGATTTGTCAAAAGTGGGAGTGTCAGAGATGACTACTAACTTTGCCATTCTTTGATCTAGTTTTTCCATCACTTAGTTAATTTTTGTTATTTTGATCTTGTTAATTAGATCATTTCTATAGGATTGATTTAGTTGGTTTTGTTTTTCTTGTGAGATTTTTTTAGGAAGATGCTGAAAATGAAAAGTGAGAAGATAAGGATTGGAATATGATAAAATTTAATTAAATATTTCTCATATGTAATATCAAAGCTTTTAGGTTCCATAAAAATGCTAGTATGACCAGTAAATTAGAGCTGTCATATGAATTAAATGTTAATATTTCAATAAGAACTTTTGTATTTGGATTCCTTAGCTCTAACTTATGTTTCACATGAGAAGATGGATGACAGAAGGTGCCTTCTCTCAATTTCAACTCCAAATATGGGGACTTACACCTCTTTACAAACTCGTCCTTTATTGCGTACTATTAGTTTTCTAGAATTTTTGTTCTTATTCAAATGTTAACATAAATTTTATGAAGGCAACAATAATTTTCAATTCATATTTATATCCTTACTTTCCCCCTTGGCTTTGATAGTACAACTAAAGAGACCCAAGGGAAAGAGAAGAAAGTAGAAAAAAGTAAGGATCATAATTAGAATGCTTAAATGAAAAGTAAATGCCAAAATTAAATGTATGAATTAAAACATAAATTAAATTTGAACATAAATGTAATTTGTATTAGAATTTTTTTTTTAAAAAAAGCCTATAAGAGGAATTTGATCTCTAGAGCTTTGCTTCCTAAGGGCTTTGGAAAGAAGGGAAAACTATCTTATGAGAAGCTTGGTTTACAATTGAGAGACTTAGCTTATTTATAGAATTTTTGGAGTGCTACAGTAACTTCTACAGTGATATGTGCTACAATAGATGCTACAATACAATATTTTTAATCATTTGCTATAGTGACAGCTGCTAATGTCTTTACGTCAACTTTCGTCACCAAAAAGCATTGAAAGCATATTCCTATTGGCTTTTTATTGATTGACAATGTCGAAGCTGAAAGTGAGTTTGTTTTTTATAGATTTGAAAATAGCTTGAAATCTTAATTTGAAGAAGATATTACTTTGATCACTGAGATTAATTCTAAAATAGTAATCTTCACTTGATTTCATTTGATTGGACATAGTATTCTACATCACTAGTTGTACTGGATGAATTAAAGATGACATTTTTCCCTCTAAGCTAGAGTAAAATATCTTGTTGTTGATTAATGAAATTCTTTTTGTTGCACACAGCAACAAGAGAAATAGTAATAAGGAATTTGTCTTAAAGGAATTAATTTGTTCTAGCCTTTGAATTCTTGTGGTAGTAAGGGCATTTCTTGAACCATTTTGTAATTTCATATTTGTGTGCTTTATGAGCTTGGTTATAAAAAGTCTACCATTTAACTAATTTGTTTCTTTAGAAAATTGAATATTTGGATATTGGCTTTTTCTTGAAGTATTAATACTCCTAGAAATAAACCCATGGAAGCCCAACTCTTTATTAAAATTGGAGAAGAATTGAAAGGTTTCCATAATTTATATTATTAAATCATGTTCAAAAAACATCCCATTAGTCTTCAACTTGTAGAGGAAAAATTTCAAGAATAAGATCAAAAACATCCCATTAACTTAAAACCATTGGACAAATTTGTACTTAGTATTTTAATTGAAGAAAAATAACCAAGTGATGACATCCAGCCCAAATGAACATAATTTCTGGTTAGGATTTTAGGTTGAAATTCCTTACAAACCCAACACTATTAGCATGATAGGAACAAGGATCAGATTTGGAAAGAAAGAACAAAAATATAAACCTGGATAGGAAAGAAGATGGATAGGCGCCACAATCCTTGGAATTGATAAGCCTGAGTTGAAGATCGCCACAAGAGTTTTTGGCCTCTTGATAAGA
>JANHAO010016778.1:0-14243 GCA_026873985.1 Saraca asoca
AGATATTTATTCTAGGATTGGGAATAACCTAATTATGATTCTTTGATGGTTGTTGTTTGATTTTCTATTGTGATTACTTGATTTATTTGATTCAACTATTATGCCTGCTATTTTTTTGATAAAATATTTGGCCAATGTTTTATCTTATCTTGAGTAGATAGTTGAAGTACCAAAGGAAGAAGATTATCACCAGAAAACTAATAGTTGAATAAAGAGATTTTAATCACAAAAATAGATTAAGTTTCTTTAGCATTTGAATTAGTTTGTATAGATCTTAAAAGGCTTAAATTAATCTAAACTATGAAAGTAGGAAATTGGGTTAATTTAAGTACTATTATTAGACCTTAAAAGAGGCTAGTAATTAATTTAGGCTAAATCATCCTCAATTATCTAAGTAATCATAATAAGAAAGATTTCAATTAATTATTAAAGATGATAAGTGTGGTGAAACCTCAATCCTAAGCTTTTAGAATTGCACTTTGCTTATTATTTACTTGTTACTCTTTCTTCAAATCTCTTTATTACTTTTGATACTTTTATTTGATTTAGTCAACTTAAATTACAAACTCTGGTAATTAATAACAAGATTCCAATGGGATTCAATCCGTATTCGTCAGAATCTACTACAATTACACTATACACTTGCAGAAAACAATACATCAATTATTTAAAGTATATGTTGTCACTATTACATGGCATAACATCACATAAATACTTTCCACTATCACATTACAATTCAGAAAAGGATGTACTCTCACGAATGGTGTTTCACATGAAGGTAGTGGCGACTATAAGAGGTGAGGATAAGCAATACTTCATAACCACACCAGGGTGGCATGATACTTGCAATAAAGTTCAGTTGGTAGAAAGCACAATGACTTCATCATACAAGAGGTCAAGTTGTTGTCATCCCTAGTCATTGCTTATGCAATGGGCCACTCAATAAAATAGGAGTTATTGGGTTTTTCTCAGCCCATGTGAATATTAATAGAGGTTACTATTCAACAATGATAGATTGTTAGCAAGGCAGAGTAAAGTCCATAAAAGACAAAAATAAGAACATCATTTGTGGATATGCTTTCTAGGGAGGAAACCACACCCCTAACTGAGTCTAGTGTCTAGAAATGCACCAATAATGAAAAGGGATAGTCAATGTCTGTGGATAAATATGCTACTTCATAGTATCATAAAACCACAATTATGGCAGACCACATAGATGTTAGACTACCAACAAAAGGCAACACCTCAAGTGATGTAGTCATGCAAGTCCAAACTAGGGTATGCATGCACAATTTGTAAGAAAATGGCACCTAAGGAGAATTTAACCTTTCCCATGTAATAACATGTGTGCATTATCCACTGTTGCCCTTCCCCTACAGATGCTAGGAAAATCCAGCAATAAGTTATTTGACTTTAGTGGTGGAGGAAAATCCAGCAATAAGTTATTTGACTTTAGTGGTGGAACTGACAAGAGAACAACTAGTACATCCCAACAAGTTGATGACATTCGGGTGCTTCACAAATTCACTCTGACAACCCTTCGATACACCTGATGGACTTCTACTAATTCCAAGGGGGTACATAATGTCTGGCAATAACTTGTTCCATAGGGATATTTTGGTAGAAAGTATAAACTACATATTAAGTTAGAGCCCCTTATTATCTGTGTGTCTAGGCAATCAATTGGAGGGTAAGGTAAGTGAAGCAACCACCCTTCTGCATATGCATGCCATTGCACATATGTGAAATAAATTTAATGATCTAGCATGAATTATGCAGGTAATATATGTATGGGCATGTCTTTTAACCCACAATGATCAAGCAACATTTGGAAAGACATTGTGATGGTAATTACCAATGCATTTTGTGGGAAGAGAAAAAAAAAACAAACTTGTATTTCGATCAAAACGTTATATGCATCTCATTAAATGATGTGAGTGAAGATAACTTCTCCATATCATTATTTGTAGCAAACGATACTAAATAACCAAATTACCAGTGAAGAAGCAATTGAGGGATACATCTATAGGTACATGGGAGTTATGACTAGATTTACTAAGGTACAAAGAGTCCTTGCAAATTAAATGTCACTTACTCTTCATGTTGGAATTTTTTCAACAAGATAACTATACCTTAATTAAACATTACCTTGTTTAAATAAGATTTTCAATCTAATGAATGATTTAAATAGTCATTGGTATTTAAAGGTAGTTGACTTCATACAGAAAGGAGTTTGGTATGTTGATTCAGAATCCTTGCATGATGAGGACTAACGTCATAGAAGAGCCAAATTAATAAAGTGGTAAACAAGGAGTCCTATCTCATACTAGGATTATACAATGCATCGTATTGTTGGCCTAACTCAAATTGGGTGTTTGCAGGCAGTATTCCTAGAGGTAATATTGGCTGACGTGAGATTCTAAGGATATGACTCATCAAATGGTCCAAAAGTTAGTAACTTTGAAATGAAGGTCCTTATGTTTGTGCCATTACAGGAACTAGGAAGGTAACTATCTGTATAAAACCATTTTAGTATTGGGCTCCATTGTATGAGTAATATGTCATTCCCAGTATAAGATTTGTGCATGCTTTAATGTTTCAACTTCTATAATAATTTCCCTACATCAATGATTGTGGCGTATGGTAGCAGGTTGGATAGCCCTCTTGGATAGTCAGAGGACCTTTCATGTTGAGGTAAGCAACAAGGAGTGATGTTTTAATCATATATGGACCTTGTATTATACTCAATCCAAATTGACAATGCTCCCACTTCAACCACTCTTATATTATATTTAGCCTTTAGTAAGGTATAATAGGATGAAGCTAACAATGGATTTGGTTATGAAAAACTATAACTTGATACGCCATAGAATAGTTAAGCTTGTAAAGGAGGATATGGCAAGACAATCACCAAAAAATTCACATGGTGAAACACATGCACTAGAATGGAAGTACTGGATGCATATGTTTTTTGCTTTTTAAGTAAGTAATTCCCACTACTTAGGTCCAACTAGAATTTTAATAGCATTGTAACAAGCAGAACACCACCCTTAACACCATACCACACTTGATGTCATTTTATACAGCACGATACAAAACACATGGAGCATTTATTTCATGGATACTCAAAGTGTTGATGGGCAGGACAAATGTTTCCTCTAATGAAAACCATGCAATCTGATATGCAAGATAGGAGTAGGTTATGATGTGTAGAAATAGGATCTATTGATGTTTTGGTATGTATATATGATGAATATGTCTAGTGTTTTGGGCTCAAATTTTGAGTTATATGTATGAACTTAAATGCTACAAGGATGATGATCAGGGGACGTGCATGAATCTTGATATTTATGAAATCACTTGTTACTGCATGGCATACTTACCAATATAAGCTTGATAAGTGGACATGTACCTATCTTGATGATTATGCATGCCTCCCTATTGGGAACAAGACAAGCAAGGCAGTTGTAAATTCCAATTTTATTAGATACAAGTTCCCTTGGAGACATTGAAATCTATCCACCAGTGTCAACAGTGGTAGTGCATTGCAAAATAACAATCTCTAGTAGCTACAAAATATGGTTAAACTAATTGTATGATTTTTCAAACGTTTAATACTTTTCTACGTTTAGAAAGTCAAAATGTGAATATATGCACAGGGACATCAGCATTTAGGTACTTAAAATGGACCCCATATCATACATTACAAACTGGTAAATACAATAGGCTACTACATGAGAGGTTATAATCACTTTACTACAACGAAAGTTAAAGAAACAATATTAAGTGACTAGAACATGTAATTTAATAGTGTACAAATTGCCCCTAAACCCAATAGAACCAATCCACAATACATATGAAACACTATTTTTGTAGGTATATGTGAATGATCCCATTTGCTTGTGACCTTCATGTGTGTGTGATGCTAAGGTCTTATTTGCTGGCTCTTGTAGATGAATGATGACATTGAAAGTATAATAATATTGGAATGAGGGATAAGTTCTTGGATTAATGCAACTACAAATAATTTTAATTCATGTACAAGTTACCTACGTACATCACTTGATGTTTTCATTAGGAGGCTATGCAGGGAAATATTTATGGAACAGACCATTTTTTGCTAATATTGTCCTTGCAACTAAAGAAAAATAAAGTTAAGAAGCTTTCATATAGGACCTTCATTTTATGTTTGGATCAGTTATAACTGAAGTAGGTGATAGACCTTGATGTTAGGTTTTCAAGCCCCCAGCCCATCATTCCTTTCACTTCCTTCATTTCTTTTTAAAGTTCAAACTTCTTCATAATTTTATGGTTTCATTTGCTTATAAGGATATAGAGTTCTCTTTCATAGTTAGGGTCAAAACAAGAAAGAAGCTAAGAGAATGAGTATAACTAGATTTATTAAGTGTGTGACAGTTGGTAATGGTGTTGTGGGAAAGACTTGCATGCTTATATCCTATACCAGCAATACATTTCCCACTGTAAGTTCTCATTTTGAGTTTACTGAATCACTAGAAAGAAGATTTTTAAAGCCATATAGGAGTGTCATAGCGAATAGGAGTCTAAGTAGTTCGCAGGATGTTGTAGGTTAAAGTATCTATTTATCTGTCATTATAAAGAAAAGAAGAGAAAATAGATGGAATTTATGGTTATAGAAGATTGAAATGAAGCTAACTTGTGTTTTTATTTTTTTACAATAGTATGTTGCTTTTGACAACTTCAGTGCTAATGTAGTGGTGGGGGGCAGTACTAGACATTCTGGTTCATGGATACTGCTGGTGGGTGATCTTTTTAAGCTCATTGCTTATATATTTCTGTGAAAAAAACTATAGTGATATTATGACAAAGTTTCTTGGTATAATTTGTGAATTACATGATAAGAAGACTATAACAGGCTAAGGCCTTAAATTCACAGAGAAGCTAATGTGTTTTTGTTGTGCTTTTCTCTCATAAGCAAAACAAGCTATGAGAATATTTCCAAAAAGGGTCCCTGGTTTCTACTGCAAGTTGCGTGTGTTCTATTTTGCAATCTTTTTATTTAAGTTTTTGAAATAATTACAGGATTTTTCGACAAACAGTGTCTACTAGGGCTAAAACCATATGTTTGAATTGTTCCTATTATGCTTGTGGAAACAAAACTAAGTAAGATCATCCCATCAAAGTGGGATTACAATTATGAGTTCAACAACAATGGCAGAATTATTAAATTTTTAAAATATTTTAAATGAATTGAAAGGTATACCTCTTTTCCTCAACTGTACACTTTTGAAATATGAGGAAAAAAGTGTTGTTATCACCTTAAAATTTTAGTTTTGCCTGAGGAAAACAACCTTTGTGTTGTTTCTGCTATTTTATCAAGGTTAAAACAAGTTTGTTCTTTTCTCATTTAGATTACTTGCCTCTTCTTTAGCATCATTGTACTTTAGCTGTGTTTTCTAATTTAATCAAATTTGTTCTCATGAACATTGGTATCTTGTGAAATTTTTCTCTAGATATTTGCCTTTATGACTTTGAATTACTCATTATTGTCATTATTGATCTTCAAGCTACAATTGAAATTGTAACATTTATATGTAGATTTGCAAGACAACAAGTGATTCCCAATTGACCATCTTGGATTAGCATCAATAAGAACAGCTCAGGAAAGTTTTCAACATTAAAAAATAAAATTCATTTCCTAAACATACTCTTCAAATTTTTTCATGTGTGAACAGTAAGGATGAACAAACTAGGTGATGAATTGAAGAAAATGATTGGATTAGTTACTTATGCCATAGAGTGCAGCTCCTAAACTTAGCAGGTAAATGACATTAACATTTGGTTTAGATGATTCAATAGCTTAATATTTTAATTTATCTAATTCTAATAACAGAATAGGAATCAATTATATTAAAAAAAATAGTTGCAAACAAATCACAATCAATTATTCTTGTTATTATCTTTTGTTTCTGGTTTTCAAAATGTGAAGATAATTTTTGATGCTGCAATAAAGGTTGCACTAAGGCCACCTGTTACATCCTAAAATCTAGTAGTATGATTGGCAAAAATCATCCCATGGCGATTTGCAAATCCATGAGCATATCAATGCTAAAATTCTTTTAATCTTATCAAATTGCGAAAATCAATGCAGAAAATGTTTATTGGCACTTTTTTAGAAAAATCCATGATATGCATATCTACTATGAAAACATTTTATTTAAATAGATAACTTTTAAAATTAAAATAAAATCCTTTTCATAAAACCATTTTTATATCTAAAGACCCAATGTTTGGTTGGACAGAAAATGAAGGAGACCACGTGCTTGATTCTAATCACATACAATATCCTAAAATATTCCCTAATTGAGATAACTTTCATAAGACTCATTAATGTGCCATGCATATCAAGCAGCAACATGTTCTGGATCTAATGGCAAGTAACATTTTGTTGTGGTGTTTCTTTTGGGGAGGCAAGGTCATTTTAGCAACGAGTCCCATTTAGGGGAATCATCCCTTTGAACTATATAAGGTGGAATGATATGTAACATTTCTTCTTAGAGTAAAGGGAACTAACCATTGAAACCATTGTATATGTTGAATGCTGCAATGTTCTTCCATGCTCCATAAGGAGTTGTTGCAAACCAACCTTTGGCTTGAGCGCGATCTCTAGTGATTTTTCCAAATATTTCCGGAGTCACCTTTGTGAACTAATTTCAAATGTAGAAACCCCAAATTCTCTCACCCTATAAATATTCCATATGATTGAACCAAAATGTACCTGACTCAGTACTTACAATTATATTTGAAGAACTACTGGTGGACATTGTACAAAATTACTTGCACCGATGATTTCAGAAGCGAAAATGGCACATCAGCTAATTTGAAAAATGGGTTCGTAGCAAAGTCGGGATGGAGGTGGGTCAAATGGTGATGAAGGGAGCAGACCGCAAGTAATTTTATAGAACATAGTGACGTGAGTTAAGGCTGAAGTCTCGAGCTATATGGAATAGAATGAAATTGTGTTAGAGGTTGAAGAAGACCATATGTTTGAGAGAAGGATGATGGGAAAATACAAGTGCTATCGGGAGTGTAAAATAAAATAAAAAGGAATAAGGAGAAAGAAACAGATAAAAAATAGAAAGAAAAGAAATAAAAATTCATTTTGATACGATTGTTTGAGTAATTGATATTTATATCCATTATAATAAATATTAATAATCAACATAATACCATTTCATTACAAGTTGACAATATGTAATGATCAATTATAATCTTTCATTGTGTATTAAATATTTCTTATTTATATTTTAATAGTTCATAAACATGTATTGTGTACTGTAAGCAAACAATTCAAAAAATTATGAAAATCTGAATTTAAATAATTCACCCATAACTTATAATTGAATGAAATATAATCCAACACCATCAAGACAATGACTTGAGATTGCAATACAAAGATTCTATTATGAGTATTTTTTGAAGCATACAAATAGGCTAGCAAAAGCTCAATAGACAAGCTCAGCTAGTAAAGGTCTGGCCTAACCAAGATTGAGGTTGCTAGAGCAAGGCATTAGGTTGCCAAATGCGAATTCAGGCTAAATCAAAGCTACAACCTCAGGCCATTAAGGATAAGGTTTATCCCACAGATCGAAGCATGCTTTCCCAGCCATCAATTCAGAAAAATTCCTTTAATTACCTATTTAATAGAAATCTGTTATTGACCATTATGTAACCAATTGATGATTCATTTCTGTTATAGAGCTACATTGTAACACCCTAACTATTATAAAAATGGGGGTTGAAATTATTATAAAGGGAGATGAATGACAATATATTGTTACTCTGCCAAAATATACGCAGAAAATAAACAACTGTGGACATAAGCCTCAATTTTTGTTGAATCACATTAAAAACTTTTAGTATCATCTTGTTCTTCCACTCTCTCTCTCTCTCTCTCTCTCTCTCTTTACATTCTATCTGTAGTTTGGGATTACTAAACTTTTTGGGTTAACCAATTTTACACGTTAACATTTTGGCACTAAAAGAATGGCCCCAAATTGCATTCTTCTCGAGTTTCTATCCAATTGTATGACTAGAGGAAGAACCATCGGGAGTTCAAACACTATCAATGACCGACCTGAGAGTCATGTGGAATAATAATAGGATATGTTACCAGCTGGAGGCCTAGTTCTACCTACAGCAGACGCTTCCATCGTCCTTGCCACAATTGCTACCACTGGTTTACCCCCACCGACATCTCATCAGCCTGTTACTATTGTTTCTAGGGTAGATAGAGTACAAGCGTAGCACCAGCGTTAGGAAGCGCTAGAAAATATGGTGAGGAAACTGGCTGATGTGGTTAGGGCATTGGCTTTGGCTCAAGCATAGGCCCAGGGTATGCAAAGACAAGTTGAGGTCGTTATGCCCAAAGGAGAACTCTAGTGGCCATGGGAAGGAGCTTAGAAGGAGAGGCCAATTAGAGAAGAAAATTAGTGCACTGATTCAGTTCACTCCTCTAATTTAAGGCCAAGGTTGGAGGCCCACCGAGCTCGCAAGGATGATAATGAAGATGATTAGTAACATGGGGGTTCACGTCAAGATGGAAGCTTGAATAGGACCAATTGAGGACATATCCCATATCGATACTTGCTAGGAAGAGGGCACAACAAAAGGCATAGGACTTTAGATCACCATTCACATGATTAGGGAGGTGCAAGGAGCCATCGATCCTCTAGTTGATGATTTGAGGCACAAGACTTGATGCTAGAAGAGTAGCTTTAAAGGGTATATCAGTTAGAAGAATGCCTTTAGGCTCAAGACCATCGAGACCATTATGAGAAGAGGACACCATTCACTAGGATGATTGAGACAGAGCCTCTTCCTTATAGGTTTAAGATCCCCAATATCCCACAACACAATGGGGACAGTGACCTATATAACCACCTAGATGCATTCAATGTCCAGATGGATCTTTAGACAACCAATCCTCTGGTCAAGTGCCGTGTCTTCCCAGCCGCCCTTAGAGATATACCTCAGACATGGCTTAGGAGTCTCCTTACTCACAGCATTCATAACCAGGAAGAATGCCAGAGGAGGTTCGTTAACTAGTACAAGGTGCTGAGAAGGCAGCTCGCACCATCCTGCCACTTCTCAGTAGTCTTTCAGTGGCAAAATAAATCATTAAAAGACCAAACTAATGTGATCTCTCTTGGAGATGCCCATAAAACTTTTCCAATTCAGTTCAATTCAGCACCAAAAATTGAAATAAAAAGGAGTACATTCATGTCATACTCTAGATAGGAAGAAGGAAAGTGATAAGAACCCTAGGAGAGGAACTTTCACAAGAAGAAACACTCTTTAATTTCTAAATTGATCAAATTTGAATGGTGAGGGAAACATGCCTTCCCTATTAACAATTAGGCTCAATAATAGGCTGGATTAAAGTCTTACACAAGCCCAACAAGAAAACATATAAACTAGCTAAACAAATAAACAAGTTTAGTCTAAAACAAGGGCAAAACATTAGCCATAAAAAGACTCTAAGGATGGTGTTAAAATAACCCTTCAATTAGCTACAAAATGGTCCTAAATCAACCATTAAATTACAAAAATAAAAGGGATCAAATAGCCCCAAAACAATATCATAAAGGTCTTAAAGGTAGCCCATAAAATAACACAAAATAATAGCCTAATACATGCTCAAAAAATGAACCAAAAGACCAATCATGTTGCTATCCAAAAAGGTTGGACATATGGCTACCAAAATGATGCCTAATTGGTCCTTCATGTGGATGGCAAAGTTTTCAAGCAAATGACCCTTGAACTTCTAAGTCCTAGCTCCTCATGTGAGGTCTAAAGTGTATGACAAACCCCTTGGATTGTATCTCTTATCTTCTTTGCTTTAGCTCTAGTCACTTAGCACTTGCGAGGCTCCTTCGTGATCCTTGGCTTGAGCCTCTGTGTTCTCATCACAATAGCTTGGTATAGGGTTGAAACATAGCAAATAGGTTAGATGTATAGAAGTCTGACCATAAATGACAAATTAACTAATTAATTATTATTGAATAGTTATTATGAGATATGGAAGGGTAAAATAGGCATAGTTACAATATGGAAATATAAAACATGGATGTGTTTGCTAATTGACACAAGAAATTAGAGGATTTGTGTGCATTAAGAGATGTATGTAAGGTTTCTTGTATGACAAGGGGTTATAAGATAGATGGTCTCCCATACAATAGGGGATTATGGAACAAAGTCACCCATGTGACAAAAGGTCATAGGACAAGTGCATTAAGGCACGACATGAAATGAAATGGTCTCATGGGGCAAATTTGTAATACCTTGAATTTCTTAAAATTGATTTTTGATAATAAAATAGGAAATATAAAAATTTTGAAGAATTAAAAATTTTAGATATGAAGTTACGAAAGACCTAGATATAATAAAAATAGACTATATAAAATTTTAGAAATATTTCAGAGATTGAGTTGTTGTTATAAATGTTCAAAGAAGAAAAATTCATATTTTTGAGAATCAATTTCTATAAAACTTTGAAAATATTGAAACTTGGGTTCTGAATATTAGATGAATACAAAATTAGAGCCACTACAAAGATATTTAATTTAACTAATTTATATTAAAATTTTATGATCATTAGTGATTAACAAGTATGTTAAATTTGAGTTCAAAATGAAAGAGATAGGAAAAATTACTAAAAGAGAAAATGGTCAACTTGTCATTATTGGGAACTTGGCCTTTTTTTCTCATTTTACCCTCCATTAAGCCAACTTCTCCTTTTCTTTTTCTTGGCTTCAGCCTAAAGAAGTCATGCTAGCTTCACCATCTTCTCCTCCAAGCTTCCATATTCTTTCTCTACCTTCACCCTTTCTCTATAAGTAAGCTTACTAACTCTTCTTATTATTTTCTTAAATTTTTACTGCTAAATCTTCTCTTCTTCCTCTTCATTTTGATATTAAAATCATGTTAATTTATTGAGTGAAACTCTATATATGAATTCTTGAAATTTGCTGCTACTGTTCATGTCACTATCCAACCTATGAATCAACTTAGTTTTTATGGCATTTTAGAGTTTGAATCTATTAGATATAGCCAGTTTATACTAAATTGAATCATAATCTAAATATATAAGCTTAGCCAAGGAGAGAAATCTTTGGAAAAGTTTGAAAGCTAATAGACTTTTCTTTTGCATTCTTGAAGAATATAGATAGATCTGGTGTGATTAGTTGCACCTTTGTATTTCTAGTTAACAAGGTGAAAACTTCTTGCCATTCTTGTGACTTAATATATGTTTCTTGCTTCAGATCTGCTGAATAAATGAAGTTAGTCAATGAAACTGGGTTTTGAAATTATGAGACATAATTTATGATTGAATAGATTGATTAATAAACTAATTAGTTTGTGAATGAACTAGTTGGGTTTTATGTATATTTAAGCTATTAAAACAAGTTGTGATAAGACTCTATAGTATATGATGAATTAGAAATTATCTTCCCCCTATTTTTTTTGCTATTGCCTGTAATTTCTACTCATGCAATTTGAATCGTAGCTTTTTGAACTAAACTAACAATCATGCTCACACAAACCTAGAAGTTTTCTTATTACAATTCAAATCGAGATTTGAACTAGATTTAGGAGAATTTGAATTAACCTTTGTTTTACTCTACTTTTTTATTCTACTCATGATTCTAATTGTGTTTGAAATTGGAATTCCTAAACATTTGCACATTTTGACGAGCAAACTTGCATATCTAACTACATTCTTTCAAGTTAAATTGAGTGTTCCTCATTTGAATTCCTCAATTTTGATTGTAATTCTACTCAAACTTCTTTAACGATTCTGAGTGTGATCCTGATCACATTTCTAGAAATTTTTACATTTCTTGCTTGTTTTCAAACCTCTCAAATCTATATTGGATTCTACTTGGTTTAAACATAATTGAACCTTGTATATCAATAAAGAAATCTTATGAGAATAATTGATAAATGAGAAAGTATGGTATGCCTATATATATGAATATGAATGTTGCAATACTTTTATTATGAATGCCTTTGTTATGTAAAGTGTGATGGCAATTGTGAGATATGAAATGGTGTGTGACACCATGAATGATAATGAAATGTGACATGTGATATTGATGAAGTGTGATGGGGAATAATGAATTAGATCTTAAATCTGTGCATTTTAATTGATAAGTTGGATAAGGATGGATTGGAGGGATAAAGATGGGTTTGTGTGGGATAAGGCTAGATCAGAGTAACAAGGAGATTTACTTTTATTATCATGAAATATTTGAATTGCTTATTGCTATATGGAATGTTGAAATATATTATCATGTGATCGAAATACATAGTGAGCCAAAATGATGGCTGGTGGCTATGAAAGCCTAACTCGGCACAATGTTCAATGGTAACATAATGTGAATTACATATATATATATATATATATATGAATCTCTAATGATTGATAATTAGTCATGAAGGTTTATATGAGAAATAGTCAAATAGATGAGGTATGAAAGCTTGCGTTTGTACATGCCTTCTTGCTTGGTGAGTTCATAAATCTTGTACATTTTATTCATTGAGCCTTAGACTCATTCTTCTATGAACTATTTTTTTTTTCAGATTCTCAAGATATCACAAATCCTATTTTGGAAAAGTAAGATAGACAATAATCCAATGGAAATAACAACTGATATATACACCACCATGGTCTCCAGTCTTCTAGGAAGCTATCAAACAAATATACACTACACCATTATCCTGAACCTAGTAGGATGTGAAGTACTACATGATGTCGAAATAATTCCACTGGAACCACCAAGTGTATTATTGATGACGACCCTTGAATTGACCCTTGAAAGTCTTCCATCTAGATGAAAACTATTTTGTTATCTTTTTGAAAATATGTAAACAAAAAGGGTTATAGGACTTAGTTATAGTAACCTATGTTTTGATAATATGGTAAGACACAGGTTAGTGTGACTTCTTTTGAATGCCCTGTTTTTGGAAAAGTACATTTGGTAGTTTTGGAAGTAGAAGTGGGTCTTAGGACATAGGTGTTAGCCTATGGAATCCTAGCTAGACCTTTTCTTTAGTTTTGATGATTGAAAAACAATTTTAGAAAAACATATTAGTTAACATCATAAACTAATCATATGTTTAAGTGTTTATCTATTTTGTTGGATTCAAAGTTGATCAAAGCTTGCTCCAAAGATCAACATTAGTATTAAGTCTTTATTTGATTTCTTAGGATCTTTTGTAATTCAAATCTTATTCAAATTGCTTAATCATGTTTTCTAAAAACAATTTAAAGTAAGGTAAAATAATTCACTTAAAATGAGTTTTTAATCAAAAGTTTTCAAACAAACATTTTACATTTTCCTTCACAAGTTAAACTTTTATAAAAACTATTTTTCACTATGTGAATCGATTCGTAAATCAATTCATCACTAGAAAACTTGTGAAATGATCTTGAATCAATTCACCAATCAATTAATGAAGAAAATTTTTCTTACCGAAGGTTTGGAACTTTTCTAGATTGATTCGGTGATGAATTATCACATGATCTGAATCGATTCATCAATCGATTAGTTAGCTAGAAGCTTGTTATAACTGCTATGAATTAATTCAAGGACTGAAAATTAGTTATTTTTATTTCAATTATAAATAGACCAAACCTCATTTTATTTTTCATAACTTTTCATAAATCAGTGCAACCAAAACAAAGAAAAACATAGAGCTTACACCTGATATTCACTACCTCACTTAGTTTGAACAATTTAATTAATTCTTGAGTAATCTGAAGGAGATTTCTACATAGCTAATTGAGATTTACATCTCAATTTTATAGTATTGTATTTCTAAGTTCTATCTTGGTTATTTCTTAGATTTTTAGGGTTAGGAATCTAGATACAAAGGGTGAAGTTAATCTTCTCTTTGCATCCTTCTAGAATTGTGAGGTTGATTGCAATTTGTAATAGGTGCATTGAATTTTTGTAATTCTTCATAACTGTAAGGTTAATCATAGTTAGGTGAAGATTTAGGATTTTTGTATCTTAGGCATTATAAGAGTCTATAGAATTTCTTATTGTAAAACTAGTAAAAGTGATCATATAGTTGAGTATAGTGGAGTAGACTTGAATTATAATTTCAATTTAAGTTGAACCACTTAAAAAACTCTATGTCTCAATTCTTTAATTACTGCATTTATATTCTTGCACATTCACAGATTTTGTAATTCT
>JANHAO010016779.1:0-14246 GCA_026873985.1 Saraca asoca
TGTGCTTCAACTTTATTTTAAGTTCTGGTTATTTCATTCTATATTAAATCACAAATTCTGATTAAAAACTGAACTCTCACTACTAAAAGAATTCTTTATTTGATTACAATTCAAGAAACAAATAAACAAAGATTGTATACTGCATCTCCAATGAGATAAGGGCAAGATCCGATTTAAATTCTGCTTTATAAATTGTCTACCACTCTTTAAATCCTTATACTACCTGTTTAAGGGACCTGACATAAATAATGATAAACTCTTTTTTTTTTCCAATTTTTAACCATAACAAACTTGATGGAGTGTAAAATGCTTTCTTTCTTGATGATATAAATCCGCCTTCTAATTCTGACTTGATAATAATCATTTGTTATTGTAGTTGCTTGGAGGGAACCCCACAAAGTAAATTATCTTTTTCCTTCAATTCTTTCCACTTACTTCTTATGATATAAATTCTATTATAACTGCTCTTTGTTGATTAATTTTGATCAATCAACAAGAAAGCATTATGAAATAAGAAAAAGTAGGAGAAATAGAAGGAGAAACAAAAGGAGGAAAAAGCTACTAGTTCTTCATGATTAAATTAAAGTTGTAGCAATCTTAAGACATTAGGCTTGAGCTTTAACAATATTTGAAACTTTTTATACATTGAATGTAATAATTTGATTATGTTACTATTATAGAATTTTTAAAAATGTGCCATATGTGTGTGTTGTGACTATTTAATTAGGTGAATAGTTCTTTTAATTAATAATTTTTTTTGCCACATCAAATTTTCCAACGTCATTTCTAACGTATAAGGACGTCAGAAATGCTAACATGGCACCACCACATCATCATTTCCAATGTCCATAAAGGTTGACATACATCCAATGAATGATGTGGCTCTACTAGGTCATCCATACTTCTAACATCTATAGGCATAGGAAATGATGATGTGACAATGCCATGTTAGCATGTTTGACAACCGTATATGTCAAAAATGAGTCATATGCATAGCATGTCATCTACTTTTTCCAATGTTTGTGGGCACCAGAAATGCCAAATTTCATTGCCATCTCATCTAATTTCTGACATCTGTGGGTGTCAAAAAATTCATTAGAAATTTCCAACGTCCATGGATGTCGAAAAAAATTTCTGACTAGTGTTTTTTTTGACATTTACTATCTATTAGAATTCCATTAGAAACAATTGATTTTCATTATTTTAAGATGTCAAAAATTAGCATTTTTGTTGTTGCGTAACAACATAATACTTTAAATAGTTCATGTAAAATAATCATGCAAGATCCAGGAGGATTTTTCTCATGATGAGCCAAACCAATGTCAGATGTAGGAATCAAGATCAAATCCTTGATTCAATCAAATAAATGTAATCCAGGTCAAATCCCTTTTATAAAGTTAATTTCAAATCTAAGACCCAACAAATATCATAACACACACACACATATATATATATATATTATATCACATATCATATATATCATATATATATATATATATATATCCTCTTCTTATTTCTCCACATCTCCCCCTTATCTCTCAGAACAAAAGTGCTAGCCATATGCATCCCATATTACATAGCTGTGGCAACACAAAATATCATAATGCACTTGGGGTTTTCTAAGGAAAACTCCCAAAGATCCCAATCTTGACAAAAAATAATAAATATAAGATTTATACTCATAAATTCTTTACAAAGCCTCATAATCATTTTTGTAATAACATCAATAAATGTTCTTTAATATCCAAACAGATTATTTCAAAATTATTAATCATGCATAATATTCCGAAATATCATTTTTCAAATTATAACTTAACAACCAATTTCTTTTCCAATATATTTTGTTTATGAAATATAAAAACTTACAAAATGCACATTTAAATTCATAAATAATCAGAGATTCTTAACATTTTATAAAAAAAATTTCAAACATATTAATAAACAAATTGTCATAAATAATATTAGTACTAAAACATAAACATAAAGGCAAGTTCATATTCATGTATATATGTAAAACATAAAATTTACGTATTTCAAGCTTGAGTAGGATATCCACTCACCTTAAATCAAGCTAAAGAAAGTTGTTAATCACTAATTTCAAACAAAGAGGGAAGTAGCCACCTCTCATTCCTAATCAACATAACTTTAACATTCCAAGCTAGATAAAAGTTCCTTTAATAGCTAGAGTAAAACAACGGTAGCTAATGGCATTTCATTTCCGTCATTATCACATGAGCATAGGTGAAAGAAAGAGGAACCAGTATGAATCTAAATTAATTCCAATACAACCTACAACACAAAAACTCCAACTAAGGAGCATTTTTTAACACACTTAAAAAATGAGCCAACACTTTCTAAAAAAGAACACATTGCTTTTTTTTTTACTGGTTGTGCAATTTTTTTCTTTTTTGCATCACACATTTAAAAATGAAACTTAGTTTGTTGCCTTTGGTAATTTTTTTATAGCAAGGTTGTCATCTAGCTCTGGGTCAGTGATGTAACAAAATTGCCAAAGGCAACAAATCAGGTTTCATTTTTAAATTTGTGACACATAAAACAAAAATTTCAACAACTTGTAAAATAAAAAGGCTATGTGTTCATTTTCAAAAAGTGTTGGCTCACTTTTTAAGTTTTTGTTCAAAAATGCTCTATATAGTTGGAGTTTGTTTTAGTATGTATGTATGTGTATCTTACATATTATATTATATGTAAATACATTAATTATTAAATAGGGTGGCCTTAAATGCTCATGAGCCAAGCCTAAAAAAGATATGCTTGAACTTTTTATTTATTTTTTTTGGTAATTAAAATTTTAAAAGTGTGATAGGTTACTCTAGTCCAAGATTAGGGCATGCCATCAACCTCTTTGAGGGCTTACTATGCTATTTACAGATTACTCAACCCCTTGTGATCATTGGCAGCAAGATTCGAGCCTAAAATATGGGTAGTTGAAGATAACGAATCTTACCAACTGAGACAACCCAAGGGGTTATCTTGACCTATTTATTAGCCTTGGCCTAGCTTATTTAGATAAATAGGTCAGGCCAAGCTAGGCCCAAATTAGGCTAGATTTTAGGTCCCTGGTAGGCCTTTTGGCTTATTTTCACTCCTGCTTTTATTTTATTTATTATTTTAATTTTATTCATCCTTTATATTTTAATAATCAATATAAAAGGCATGTTGGCCCATTAAGAGAAGCCCATCAACAAATCTCTCCCTTCCAACTAAGTGAAGCACACCACCAAGTCCACTTTCCCTCTACAAGTGATTACCTTATGCTTATGCAAGGCCTTTGTTATCATATTTAAACCATTATCGTTAGTATAGTTTTTCTAATGTTAGCTACTTCATCTCCAGTATTTCTTGTATCCAATGATACTACACCTTAATGTGCTTCAATCTCGAATGAAAAGTCATATTCTTGTTGAGATGAATCGCACTTTGACTATCACAATGCAATATGAACTTCCCTTACTTCAAGCCCAACCCTTGTAGAAATTTCTAGATCTATAAAAATTCTTTAGATAGTTCTGTAAAAGGATATATTAAGCCTTTACAGAAGATAATCATCATGTATCCAAAAGTAGTCTTTCAAGAGTTGACATCACCAATCATATTTGCATCTATGTAACCATCCAACACAATTTTATTAGTACCAAAATATAAACAAACTCTAGACGTACCTTTAAGATTACTAGAGTATGTAGTTGACTGCTTGCTGGTATTCTTTATCAAGATTAGAGAGAAATCTGCTCGCAATGCCAACTATATGAGCAATATTTTGCCTTATCCATTCCATGGCATACATAAAACTACCAATTGCAAATGCATAAAGAACCATACTCATCTCTTCTTTGTCTTTCTCATTTGAAGGACACTGCTGAGAACTTAACTTAAAGTAACATGTAAGCAGAGTGCTAACAAGTTTGGACCAACTTATATTAAACCTCTCTAATACCCTCTCAATTTATCTCTCCTGAGATAATCATAGTTTATCATTCTTCTTGTCACAGGAAATTCTCATGTTAAGTATCTATTTTGCTTGTCCTAAGTCCATCATAACAAAAGGCTTGCTCAAATATCTTTCTAGGTTTTCAATTTTGTTGATATCATGACCAATAATTAACATGTCATCCACATAAAATAAGAGAATAAAAAATTATCATCATAGAATATCTTGACAAACACATAATGATTAGAAATAATTTTACAATAATCATTATCCATCATGAATGAATCAAATTTATTATACCACTATTTTGATGCTTGCTTGAAACCTTCTGCCTTGGTTCACAATGAAAGTCTTCACATCAAACTGCTCAACCTCTAAATTCATAACTAACAAGGGTTCATAAGTAATAAGGGTTTATGAAATGCTAGTTAGTTGTGGAGAGTCACTATAAATAAATAGGCAAAGTCACAGCAGCCAACCATTTATTTATTTTTCTCAGGTGTTGGAACTCTCAAAACCATTATAAATTCATCCAACCCTTTTTCTCGAAAATTATCTGCCACACACCACCATTAGAACAGAGGAGTGTGAGTGGATGCCGACAGTGTGGAATACCCTAGAGGAGTTGCATTTGTAATCCTTTTTGAAGTTCCTAAACGCTTTCTAATAAGAAGAAAGATATATTTTTCATTCTGGTATGCATAATTGATCCTTACTTCAAAATTCCAGCAACATTTTTAATTATTTTAAATTTTTTATTCCGTTGTGTAATGTTGATCGGCATAACCGTGATTTTCTGACAATCTCCACCTCTATGTAAAGTCACAAGTAATCCTAAATGCTTGAATACTTTCTCTAAACAATTTCCAACCTCTTAAGTTGTATACAGACTTGACCATTAGAGTGTCCTTGACAGCTTCTCGATCACCGTTAGCCAATGTCTTCTATACAGGTCGCTCGTCCCCCTACCTAGCTGGGTAGAATGTCCATCAGAAGGCGACAAAAGTAGGCTTGTGTGCATCGATTATAATAGTTGCTATTGGCTGGTATATCAGGTACATTGGAACGTGGAAAAGATATTCTTGGAACAACTGCTTTTGATTGCTTAGACTAATAAACAATTGCTTTTAACTGAATTTTTGTAATTATCTTCTTCTATATAAGAAAACTAATAATCCTTGCCTTGACCTTTTTACCAATTAGTGCAACTTGTTGCGGATCTTTTGGACCTCTTTGGGTTGGCGGCTCACTTCAATTCAAAACATTAATGATAACTAGGGAATTTCTAATATCTACCAAAGAGTCCCACTGAGACTTAGGATTCAGGATAAGTTCCAATAAAAATGTCACTATTAATTAATTAATTAAAGAAGTTCATTCATTCCCATACTCAAGCATTTTCTTTGGAGACCTATCATTGTCAATTATTCAATCAGTTGTTGACTTCTATTCTATCCTATGAGCAAAGACTTCTCTTCAAATTGTTGACCATTGATTACTCCAACATTGTCTATTGGTCCCTTCTTAATCGAGGGGTATAAAAAAATTACATAATATATGATTTTTTTTATAGAAAATTATTTCAATTCATCTATAAATGTGAGTTTTACTGTTTGAATTAATATTACACAATAATTATAAATAATTTGTAAAAAATTGTTTGATTAAAGCATATATAAATTCATGGAATTGAAATGAAATATATACTTGATGGAAAATTAATTAAATGACAATATGAAGTTAAATTATCAATTTGATGTCTGTTTTATCTCAATTAAAATGAATGTCACCACATTTAGTGTAATTTTAAAAATAACAAATTTTATATAAAACATGATTTGTAAATAAATTAAATTTCAGAGTTACATAAATTCAAACACTTTTTATCAAATATTCATGTACAAATAAATTAAAATATATTTTAATGATTGCAAACAAGCGATTAATCTACAAGCCAGGTCGATTTTTTTTCTCATTATTGATAGCAACTGGGAATGTGGATTCATTGTAGGCTAGCACCATAATGCAAGATGCCAATGATGCTCTGGCCTAAATTTGGTGGCCAAGCAGATTGAAATTAAGGACGTGCCACTAGGACTAGGATCTGTGCAGTTTTGTTTTGGACAATTAATTATTTTTTCACAGAATCCTTAATCAAATATCCTCACAATTTGATTTGATTTGATTTGGTTTAAGTAAAAACTTTTTAATTACTAACCAAACCAAACTATATCACATTTTAAGTCAGTATACCAGAGGATTTATATTCCAATCTCCATACTAGTTTTAGGCTCGAGTTTCCTTACCATCAATTAGATCAGTTAAAATGGACTAACATAATCCTATAGTTTAGCCCAACAAACAAAAAATGTATGTTAAACTAATTCTAGATCAGACTATTTTTTTTACTAAATCAAGTTACGATCATATCAATTTAGTCTTAGTCTCAATCCCAAGTCCACATTTATCAAACAATCTCAAACAAATTAAACAACTTGTTATGTTTTAAATATAAGTTTCACAATACATGATAATTAAAATCAATTATTATTATTATCATCATCATCTATAAATTTGTATCGTTATTTGTATTTTATTAAAAAAAATTTATTCAAATAGTTTTTTTTATGTATTATTATTATTATCATCATCATCATCTTTCGTCTCATTATTTTGAAAATTGAGCAACGTTAAGAGAAAACATAGCATGCACATTTAGGATGAAAATATCAGCCATTAAGAATAAAATTTAAGGATGGAGATAAAATTGTGAAAACACTAATATTAACAAATACATTATTAAAGCTAATTTGAAAATATCTTATCGAATATCATATACTCTCCACACGTATTTACAATATAAAAAGTAAGAGTCGATGCATCATATGGTAGCGAAATTAATTTAAAACAAATGATTCTTTAATTTAAAAGAAAATTATCATCAATATAAGGGGTGGTTATACAATTACATAATCCATTTGGAAGAATCCATTTGGAAGAATGATGTCCAAATATTGGATATAAGTACAATTTTACCTTTGAATTTTTCAAAAAATTTGGTTAAAATCGTTTTCTTTTCGTCAAATTTTTTTTCAATTTATTAACAATAGTGGTCCTATTCATACCATGTCATTAGGGATTAAAATGATGAAAAAGCTCATTTAATTTTGGGCAACTTATTAAATTTAAAAGTATTTCAGCATAACAAATCCATTTACATAATTAATACTCACAACTATCTTGATTAGGCATATTAGAATTTTGTCTTTGAACATCTACAATATCCGCATGTTTAGAAAAATAATGATATCTCTTTTTAATACCAATAAATATCATAATTATAAGATTTGAGACAATGTTTACAAAACATTTTTTCTACACCATCTACTTTTGTGAGATCAAAAATATTGGTTGAGGATGAGGAAGTATCTACATGCCTGTGATTACAAAAGCGTCAAAGGAGAGATGTTAAATGAGAAACATGAGAAGATGTAAACTCAAGTGTATTTAAAGGAGTATTTATAAAATTGGCAATTACATTTTCTAAAAAATTTTGGTTATTCGAATAATTTTACATATCATTGAGATCATCAAATTCATGATTAAAATTTAATAATCACAACAAAAAGAGATTACTAATAATTAATAAGAATGATAACCATTAAATCAATAAAAATATTATAAAAATTAAAAAATATAAAACTAAATGAATTATAAAAATATAAGCAGAGAGAGTTGAAGAGTTTTATTAATATCTTTCTTTTGAAGTGAAGAATTAAATAATTTAGAATTCCATACACTACTTTCAATTTTTCATTTTTCATTGAGTTAAAAATTTGTAAAAGTAAAAATATAATAGAAATTCTAAAAAATATGAAAGATTAAATAGAAAGAATAAAAGTTTATTCTGTGAATTTAGTTTGATTAGAATTAGTATTTATTAAATATGAAAAATATTATATATATATATATATATGTATATATAAAAGAAAAAGCAACAACTAACCGTTGAAGTGCAAACGGCTATTGTGTTGTGTCCAATCCACTGGCACTGCAAGGAGCAAAGGCTTGTCACTAGTCACGAGACTTATGCAGTGGATGAATCCCTACTCCATACAACATTGACATACGGGTGCGACAAAAAATTACATTTCCGTTGAATTTGATTTAATTTTAAATATTTATTTGTTAATATATTATCATTTTATATTATTTATAATAATTAATTATATAATATTATACTAATTTTTAAGATTTATAATAATATTAATTTTATAATTTATTTATTAAATTTTATTTAAATTTAAATTTTATTT
The DNA here is from genome assembly GCA_026873985.1 of Saraca asoca. Lineage (NCBI taxonomy): Eukaryota > Viridiplantae > Streptophyta > Magnoliopsida > Fabales > Fabaceae > Saraca > Saraca asoca. The sequence continues at coordinate 8,269 of JANHAO010016779.1, forward strand.
AAATTTAAATTTTATTAAAAATTAAATTTAATTATTTATTTTAATAAATGTATATAATATATTATGGCAATATTAAATATATATAAATTGATTAAACATTAAAATTTATTTAATATTATTTTAATATATATCATTTTAATATATTTATATATAATATTAAAGTTTTAATTTTAATTTATATACATACATATTAATTAATTAATTCTATATTATTCATTATATATTATAATGTTAATGGGCCAATCCAATAACCCAACAGGTCAACAATTACTGATTCCAGATTCTTGTCTAGTTAAGTTATTTCAAACTAATCCCTTACTAGATTGGATCATTATTCTTATTTTTCATATTAGTCTCAGTCCTAGTCTAGATTAAGTAAGATTATACTAATTTCAGGCTAGGTCATTAAACCCAACCCCTTTTGATGCATCCACCATCGATGTGCTAAAAAAACTAAATCACTTTTTCTAATTTGTGTATCAAATTACATGTGCTAATCTTAGGCCAAGTCATTTTTATAAATTACATGTGCATAAAAGGAATGTTGAATTGCCTTTTTCAATGGTAATTTGAAAGAAGTTGATATGAAACAGCATGAAAGGTTTGTGCTTCTTAGAAATGAAAATAAAGTATGTAAAGTTTTTGTATGACCTTAAACAAGCTCCTAAACAATAGAATGAAAAATTTGATTATGTAATTTTATCTTTTGGATTTAAATAAAATACAACTGATAAATGCATTTATTTAAAGTTCACAAAAGAGTACACAGTTATAGTTTATCTCTATGTTGATGATTTGCTTATTTTTAATACTAACATGTTTGATATAAATGAGACCAAAAGGGTTCTGACTTACATATTTAAATTGAAAGATCTGAATGAAATTAATACAATTTTGTAGATTAAGGTTACTAAGCATGATTAGGGTTTTTCACTCATTCAACACATTACATAAAGAAACTATTGAATAGGTTTCAATATCTTAATACAAAGGAAGCTAACACTCCATATGATTCAAGTGTAAAATGGAAAATATGATAGACTAATTGAACAATTGAAATATGCAAGTATTATAGGAAACTTGTTGTATGTTATCTATTGCACAAGGCCTAACAACTACATGTCAGTTTTCACGATTTACAAGTTTAGTACAGATCATTAGTTGGTAGTTGAGAAAGTACTTAGATACCTTAAAATGATTGCAATTTTGAAATAAGTTTCAATATCTTATTATAAAAGAAGCTAACACTTCATATGATTCAGGTGTAAAGCTTGTAAAAAATAATGCTAGACTGTAGCACCTCAAAAAAAAAAAAAAAGAAGAAAAGCAGAAGTACTAAATTGAAATTTCGGTAAGGACTAAATTGAAAAATTTTCTTTTTAGGTGGGCCTTTGTGAAAGGCAGTGGCAATTGTTGGGGCCAAAATGTAATTTTTGCAAAAATTATTTTAATTATAAAAAGAACCCCAGCCAGCCTTCTTCTCCATTTCTCTCGAAACTTCTTCCTTCTTCCTCTCTCACACTGAGCTCTCTGTCTCACCGGCTTTCTCTCTCTTTCTTCTGCTTCCGCCCACACCAACAACGCCGGCTTTTTCTCCTTCCGGCGAGCTTTCTCTCCTTCGACTCGGCCTAACAACAGCTTACGAACTTGGCGAGCATGGTTTAGTCGAATGGTTCTCCTCCAGGCTCCACCACCATTCGAGTAGCCACGCACTGGTCTCCCTTTTTCCAGCTAGCCATCTCCTTCTTCCTCCGGTAGCTCGTCGCAACAGCCAACTCACGGTAGTTCTCTTCTTCCTCCTCCAGCTGGTTCGGCCAGCCATGATTTTCGGGCCGCCACCGGTGCTCCGATCGGCGATGAGCTACCAGTAGGTTCTTTGTAACCTGGTGAGCATTCATAAAACATTAGATTTATTCAGTAGTAATGTGTCAAGAAAATTGTGTAAAAATCTTAAAATGCCAAGTTAGTAAAATTGTGAATTTTGTTAATCCTGTGTCTTAGAAATATTTCGGTGGAGATATTGGGCTCCTAGACGTTCAGCTGGAGGTTCCAGCAAATTTTCATAGTCGGCAGTTAGTTGACTAAGGTGAGTAGATGATCCTACTATCTTGATAATCCCATTAAATATAAAATGATTTTATGATATGATATTATGATTTCTTTTGAAATAATGGAATTTCACTGTCATATGATACTTGAAAATGGTTTGCTGTGATGGATACATAAATTATACCCATATGTGTTAATGAATTTGATGCAAATGTTTCTTACATGATAAATGAATATGATATTGCTTTTGCTGGTTTATGGATGATTTAATGTTACAGCTTACTCGAAAATGAACTTATGTTTATTTTGCTATAAGAACATGATCTGAATGGAAAAAGAATGTCATACTGGATCCATTGAAGAATTGGGTGGTAACCCTCAACTGCACTTGGGAACATGTGAATTCCCCGGGCAAGAGTGAACAAGGGTGGATGCATACGGAGATGTATAGTGGTCATGAGCATCCGACAGACGTGTCGGGTGGCTTATGACAATGATTACGTTATGATAAGTTAGTTACCTCTTATAATTGTTCATTAGGGATCCAGTAGTATGTTCTACTATATTGACTTTTAATAAAGAATTTTAGAAAGTTACTTTTTCTCTTGAACATTACTATGATGTTAAATATCATACTTTTCATTAAATAATTTTCTTGCAAAGTTATAGTTTTAAAAAAAACCTGTGATGATGTTATGGTTGCAAAACGGGTAAGCACACTTACATGGTTATATTCATACTTAATTATATTTTCAAATATGATTTTCAAATGAGATTATTGGGTGATTCTTGGGATTGTTTACTCACTGAGTTTCTGAGAAACTCACTCCTTGCTTTTCTATGTTTTTCAGAGTCAGAAGCCTTTTTAGATTCCCGTCCAGTGTATCACCTTCCGCGGAGATAAAGGTATAAATTGGTATTGTGATTTGGCAGTTGGATAGGAATGCATATTGCATTATGTTTGTGATTGAGTTCTGGATGCCCAGTAGGTTGTATTGTTAGTCTGGGCCACTGCGTGTCATTTTATTGTTGTACAGGTTGAGATGGACATGTAGCCCTTGTACTGTATTTATGGCCACGTGCCTGGGTGTCCAGAATTTTGGGAAAATTCTATCGAATTTTCGGTAGAAATAATAATAGTTATACATGTTGTTAAAGTAAATCATATGCATTAGTGTTATATAATATATATATATATATATTGTCAGACTTGTAGTAGGTTTCCTATGGGTGATCTGCTACGTCGGTCACGTGCCCAGGGTTGGGGCTTGACATAGACCAATTAAACAATTAAGATATGCTAGTGCTATAAGAGCTTGTTGTATGTTATACATTGCATAAGGCTTGATATAGCATATGTTATATGTAAACTTTCACTGTTTACAAGTAAGCCTAATACAAATCATTGGTTGGCAATTAGAAAGGTATTTGGATACCTTAAAAAGGACTATGAATTTTAAATTAATTTATATAGATTTTCCTTCTGTACTAGAAGGTTATTCAAATGCAAGTTGGATAGCAAGTTATAGTGATAATAAATCTATACAAGGTGGATTTTTACACTAGCTAGTGGTTCTATGAGTTAGGCATCAAAGAAGCAAACATATATCTCACATTATGTACTATGAGGTTATTCAGATGCAAGTTGAATAGCAAGTACTAGTGATAATAAATCTACAGTAGGGTGGATTTTTACACTAGCTGATGGTTCTATAAGTTGGGTATCAAAGGAGTAAACACATATCTCACATTCTACAATGATGGTAGAATTAAGGGTTTTGGCTACTACAGGTAAGGAAGTAGAATGATTGAGAACCATGTTGTTAGAAATTAAGTTGTGGCCACAACCAGTGCCACGTATTTCCTTACTTTGTGATAGTAAGGCTACTATATTTAATGCATATAATAATGTATATAATGGAAAATCTAGACATATTAGTCTAAGACATGATTATGTGAGAGAATTGATCTCCAGTAGTGTCATGATAATTGTTTGTGTCAAATCTGCAGATAACTTGGCGAATCCTTTTAGCAAACCTTTGCCAACAAATAGGGTATGGAAGATAACTTGTGGTATGGAACTATATTAAACTCATTTGACACCAATAATAGAAATCCAATTTTTAATTACTAAAAGTATCCTTAAAGTTTATTGGGTAACAACAAGTTATTGAAATATGTCAAATCTGCAAATAACTTGGCAACTTCTTTTAGCAAACCTTTGCCAAAAGATAGGGTAAGGAGGACAACTTGTGGTATGGAACTACATTAAACCCATTTGACACCAATAATGGAAATCTAACTTTGAATTACCAAAATATCCTCAAAGTTTAATGGATAACAACAAGTTATTAAAAATAGTGTCTATTTAGTGCTAAGTCTTATATAGATAGTATTTACTATCATGCAAGAGGCTGAACTTTGCTCTTGATGCAATTGTTATTTATGAAATGTTCAAAGCGATAGAAACATGTAAAGGAAATTCCACGTATGAAAATATGAAGCAATGCTACCTTGAACAAGAGTTTAAAAGGTTTTGATTCTTGTATGTATACACAGAAGATAGGATTGCTTAGCACATGACTATAATAGTATTAAGGCCAGTTATAAACCATTTTTCAAAACAATAATAAGTATGATGTGTGTAGTATTTTTAATTCTAATAATAAAGTTGTCGTTTAATCCTAAGACACAATGTACTTCATTAGGATCCTAAAATATTTACACTAAGTGAATGTTTACATCGAAGAGATACATTTAGGTATGCATCATATTTACTATGAATAGTGTTACAATTTACAAACTAATGAGGGATTGTTGAAAGGTTCTATATCAAGTATAATGAAACATAAGTGGTTTTGTCAAAAGACATATAAGGTTATATTCACAAAAAACATATTAATTCTCATCCATAAGACATAGTGATTCTCATCCTAAAGACATGTTAGATCATATATAAGAAATATAAAAGTTCATGTTAATAGATATAAAGGTTTATATGCAAAAACATGATAGTTTATAATTAAAAAACTATCCATTGTGTATATAAGAGTATTTCATTCTAAATTTTCATAACTAATATTCTACTTTCTATTGAGAATTTTGAGGGTTTTATTGTATTTGAGATAAAACTCTTTTTTATATAAAGGATTATTACACCAAAAAAAATTGTAATTGTTGTGAGCCCTAAAGTCATTTTTATTAAAATCTTGCCTCCCATTTAGTAATTTTCCAGACAGGTACTACTATCCAAAGCTCTACCTATGCAACTACGGGTACATACATGTATGTGTTGTACTATCAATGAGGCACACCTACCAACTCCACTTTTGAAGTATCACAATTTGGTTTAAGGAAAAGTTTTTTACAAACCAAACCAAACTAAATCACACATATATAATTTGATTTTTACGATTTTACTATTATTGATGTCGAATTTTGGTAATGGTCCAAACTCTGGCCAACGAGGGGATTCTTATGGGATCTCTAGCCTTCGACTGGTTCAGATAAAATAGAGCAGCAAAACAGACAAAAATGAAGGGAAGAACATAGAAGAAGGAGGCACTGATTTAACGTGGTTTAGTCAAATCTAGACAGCGCTAGACCCTATGTCCACGGTAGTATATTATTGAGACAATATTTCTATAGTGTTTGATCTCAATTTTAGTAGAGTTTTGGCATAGAGATCTCTCTCTCTTACAGATGGGCTTCTTCCTCATATTTATAGAAGGAATGAGGCTACAAAGGTAATTACATATGCAGTAAATGTTAGGTTTGCTTGGCCAAAAGGGGCAGCAAAGGGCCAAAAATTTCAAAAAATTTTCTCCCCTTTGGCTTAGCAAATCTCCCATAGATCCACCAGTTTGAGGCCTCAAAGCATCCTAGATCAAATCTAGAGTGAAGGTAGAGCTTACTAACCTTTAGTCCAG
>JANHAO010016780.1:0-14228 GCA_026873985.1 Saraca asoca
AATTCATAAATTTATTCTAATAACATAGCATGTCATTTTCCAACAAAACATATAGGAAATTCACAATAACATAATGATGCATATACTCAATTGAAAATCTATTTCAATACCATAATAATGTCATAGTTATGATTAAATCTTCTCCCCATTTTTGAAAGTCAACCAGAATTATATCACTAATGATATAATCTGTAACGTAATTTTAACATAATTTTATTTGAAATATACACAAAATGATTGGTCCCACGATAGGCAAGCTCACAATCATAATCAAAAGATCTCAAACCACTTTATATTATCAAAAATAGCCCAAATTCTTAGATATAATATCAACAATATTTTTTCACAATAAAATACACAAAAATTCATCAACATAATCAAATATATATAATCCAAAAAAATTGTTTAAATAGTATAATATTTTATATCTGAGAGTGTGTAATGTATATTGTACAAAAATATTCCAAACATTACACAAAAAGTATCAGGCCAAAATTCCAAAAGTACATTATTAAAAATTCACTTTTATCTCTTGAAAATTCAAAATAAAATAGATAAAGTGGCCAAAAAATTCTAAAAAAATCACCAATGGACAGGAAATATCAAATAATTGAGGTTTAAAAGATAAACGGAGACGAAAGGAGGCGGCGCGTGATATCACGCGCCTCACGCTTACACGTAAAAGCTGCTTCAGTAGCTCAACTTGAAAAATCGGATCCGAACCCGGTTCGACCTGTTTCTGACCCAATTTTTAGCCCTCCAAACCCTAAAATAGCACATAAAATTACAGAAAAAATTTTCCTCAATTTCTACTTCGTTTCTCAATCAATTTTCACGATTTTGGTGTCTATGAAACCAGAAAAACATGATCTACAATAGCTCTCTATCAATTTCATGATTTTACGACAAAAAAAATGGGAATTTAAAAAAAACCTTTCGACTTGGTTGAATGGGATCCAAAACAATTTTTGCTCAAATTCTCTCTCAATTCTTAATGTAATCCAGTGATTTTGGTCCCATTGGATTTACAATCCAATGATCTACAAAAGCCCTCAAGAAATTTCACAATTGAGAGCAAAACATGGGAAAAATTTGAAGTTGAAATCCAAGGCTATTTGGGTATCGAAAACCAATTGGGAAATTGAAAAGTCTTCTAGCCATTTTATACTGAATTCTCAGTAAAAATATAATTTAGATGTCTAAGATCAAAATCTAGGTAAAACCTAACCCAATTTCATGAAAAACTATTCAATTACAATATATGTTTTTAGAAAAAACAAATGGGGTTTTACCTAATTTGAAAATTTTTAATATACAATCATAGTAGGATTAGATTGGCTTTGATACCACTTGCTGGAAATATTCGATAGGATACAATCTAATCCCTAACATATGACTTTTAAAGAAAACATAACAAATTATAAAATTGAGATTTAAGAGTAATCAAAATTGAGATTTAGATGCTGAAACCATCCCAGATCTAGAATCCTGCAGAAAAGAAAGGGAGAATTACTATCCCTATTCTACCTCAGGTCTCTCTGTATCAGTTTAGATGGGAAAAACTGAACACTGACAGTGGAAAGGAATAGGACCTCTCCCTGTGTATAAAAATAAGATGGGTCAATCCTATCCATTATGACAAGTCCAAAAAACACAGGGCCCAATATTCACATAAGTTCAGCTCAATGATCACAACTACAAAATAGACTTTATACCAACAAGTTCAATTAATATAACATCTAATTAATCTAAGAACTTATTATATTATATCAGTCCAAATTAAAAATTCTAACACATCATACCACACAAGTTAAATAAATAAACAGCTGATGCTGATGTTGGTGGTTGGTTAAGGTTTTGGTAAAGACTCGTTAATTTAATTTAATATTGCTACAAATCTCGTGTTAGATAAAGAGAGTGAAGGAAGGCATCCAGTAATAGTTATGTATAATATGCCGGACGTGGTGGCACTGCCATGCATGCATGCATGCTCCTTTAAACAAAACATAAAGGTTTAACCACCAAATGTATATTTAAATCATTGGACTGATCAAAATATCAAATCGAGAACTAATTTTGTTTAGCTTGTTGAAAAGTATTATGCTGAAATCCTTTTATCTAATCCAAACAAAAATGTAAAGAGGAGTAAGAAAGGTTTATAAATGAGCAATTACGAGTTTCAACTTTGAACATTTTGTGCCAATTTGCACATGTATGTAGTTAATTTCAAATCAACTTCAGTCTCCAATTTTGATAAGGAGACACTGTTTAGGTATGTACAGGAAGAAAGTTAAGTTGTAATCACAAAAATTAATCGAATCACCAAAAGGAGTTGCAGTCTCGGTCCTTTTAAAATATACTACTCTTTTATTTGTTCCCTGGTTTACTTTTCCAGAAATACAACCTGAAACCAGCCACTTACCAAGCACTATGAAAATTAAAATTCGAATATAAGGAAACATAATTAAAATTTCCCGCAGTATACTTCTAAAAAACCACCACAATAGAACCTGCAAGAAAAGCACCCCAATTTCACATTACTGCATACGATTTTTCCTGCCCAACACAGTTTAGAATCAATTTAGTTCGTACTGTATAATTGAGATGTACCCTCCAGAGATAATGAACTTCATATTCCTCTAACTGAGATATTTTAACGGCCCCTTTGGAAAGCTTTTCTCTTTCAGGGATTAAATTTTCTCTTAAAACGGAATAATTCTTTTTTTTTAATAAATTTGGGTGGATTTTAAAAGAACAAACCTACAGCAGCGAAAAGAAAGAAAATAACTTTGGGTCTAAAATATATAGCTATGAAAAGAGGCCTTTTACAACTTGAGAAATTAATCACTTCATGACCCTCAAACACCAACACCACACAGACCTCCGAGCTTGCCACAAAAAGGTTGGCATCTAAAAATGACGACTTTATGAATCACGAGAAATTGAAAAGCACATTTACTTTAATGGATGGGTGCATGTCATAGTTGTCTTGTCTAAATCACTTACACAACAATTCAGCATCATAAATTACTACACTTGCTCTTGTATTCTTATCTACATTCCCGTTTAATTCCTAAATCTATCTATCATAAGGACATTCGACATCATTCTCTGTAACTTTGAAATGCTGTGGACGCTGACCAGAGCAATGCAGATTCCACATTTTAAAATACCCTCTTTCCAGATTCCTCACCTGCAACATTACGCATATAAGTTGAGTATACTCCACAAGGCAAATAAAAGCAAAGATACAAATTAACGTCATTTGAAACAACTCACCCAGCGGGCCGTGTCAAATAAAGGGCAAGTCAGACGTACAGCTTTGAGCTTATTAGTAAGAACTTGCAACTTTTGGGGATTCAGGGCCAGTGATACCACCCTCTCTTCATACTCTTTCATGCTATATGGTTCAAAAATCAAATATATGGAATTTCATAAATATCCTCCATAAAAATATATAACAGACACAAAGCAAGAACCCGACCAGGATAACCGTCAATATATCCAATGACACTTAAATGAATTGAGATAACATCAGCAAGTTTCAAATAAAAGACAGACAAATAAGATAGTATAATAACGACTTGAAACTAAGGCATTACAACTCAATGCACAACTGAACAGAGGCATAGAAACAAGACTTCAAGTAGCCAGTAAGAATGCTGATCAAAAGCACATTTGCACCATATATATCCTGTGAGTAAATTTGAATGTCAGATAGTCAACTCTAAAAAGAAGCTCACTTGCTAACAATCATCTCATCCCCAAGTCCAGTGGAACGACACAGTGACCCAGCTACTCTAGTAGCCATTTTCTCAAGAGGCAGAGTGATCATTGGCAACCCGGCCCATAATATATCTGTTCCTGTTGTATGTGCATTGCATAAAGGACTGAGAATAAAAAACCCTCATCAGCATTCAGAAGTGAATGAAAAACTATGTAAGCAACAAACTGATTAGAACAAGAAAATTGTCGTCATTCTTGTGGGGGTGGGGGGTGTATATGTTAAATATGCGAACAAAGAGGAAAAACGTAGAAAGAGAAATTACGTGTCAAGGAACAAGTCTGCTAAAGCACTTCGTCTGATATGTTCATTCTTCATGGCAACATCTGTGAAAATGATTTGTTCTGGCTGTACCCCTTGTGCCACAGCATCTGAATTAAGCACACAAATCACTAACAAGGCACTAAAAAAATGAAAAATATATATATATTACAACTCTAAAATGCCAGAGGGTGGTATAATTGCGGTAGAAAACCAAAAAGTAAAGTATAAAGATTGACAAGAGTATAGAATGCCATGTGCCATTGTATCATGCATAAAAACCTATTCCGGATATACTGCCAATCAGAGATATGAAGCTATCTAAGTGCAGCAGTAATCAACTTCACATACATGCTCTCAGTCGCATTTCACCCGCTGCAGGGAATCTGAGGAGCCAAAGTGCACTATTGGGTACACGTTTAAGAATATTGCACCTACAAGATGAAATGCATATGCAACCACAGAGTGAATACGTGGGGAAAAATAAAAATAAGAATCACATTCTATCTCAAAACCACTGCTACTCATTCTGAGATTACCATGTATTAAAGATTTCAGGATCCATCTTGTACAACTGATTAAAGCATGCAAAAATAAATTTATCCTCGGGTAGGCCATAATCCGATCGCTTGTGCCAGCACTTTGGATCCAACACATCCTGATTTTTCTGAGCACAAATTACAAAGACAAAACAATCAATGTTTTGCATTTAAGAACAAGAAATAAAATATATATATATATATATATATAAAAAAGAAACCTGCAGTAGTCATGAGACTAACCTGTTTATAATCATTTACAAAGTAACAATGAGGAAGATGGACAAGCTTTTCAGAGTAGATATGAGCATATCGTAGGGGTGAAACAAACTGAGAATTGAGAGAAGGGGGAAAAAAAAAAACGAAAAAATGTCAGGTAAATCAACTGAACAATGAATTCTCATCTCAAGTCAGGATCACATCCGGCATCCCACCTCATCAGTGACCAAGTAATCTATGTAAGTGGCTCCAGTTGTTCCAGGGAATCCCATATATGAAACTTGAATAGGCGCAGGTTGCATGGCAAATATCTCATTTCTGGCACCCTAAATCATAACAATGACAACAACATTCAGTCAAACAATTGGACTCCAGAGAAAAAATATCTAATCAACGTCTCTTTAAGCCAGGATCCAATTAGGGTTTCAGCAACTAAAAAAGGCAAAAAATGCTGACCCTCACACTTTGAAGACGTGTAGAACAGCAACCCCCCCCCCCTTTTTCTCAAAAAAAAAAAAAAAAACCCAAAAGAAAAAAAAGCAAATTTGATCAACAATAAAGATTCCAAAGTAATGCCTTCATGTAAAAAGGCCTACCTTAGTATAACCATTAAGGTTGACAAGAATGTGTATCTTATCCTCATGAATCATTTTGGCTATCATATCTGATGACATGGCAGATACATCCACAAAGTGCTCTGCCTCAGACTGAATACGCTGTCTCCATTCAGTACCATCATTTGGACTCAAGGCATAGCAGAAGACCTTCACCAAAATTGACAGTTGTAAGTTGAGGACGCTGAACAACAGGAAGCTGTATTATGATGAATAAACCATGTTATATACCTCAACATTTTTCCTGTTGTGCATACCAAAAATAGATCCCATGAGGTGTGACAGGGGGTGATTGCCAAAGTCACTACTCACATATCTGCAACTCAAATATTGCAATGGTTGCAAGAAAAAAGGACAGCACAATTTTTAGGGGAAGAAAAAAATATCAGCACAAAATGTTGATAGAAAACCATAATGAAATTCAGCAACAAGCTCAAAGCATACCCAATCCTTAGTCTCTCATAACCACCCTCACGCTTGACTGGAATAGGGGCAGGATGGCTAAATGGAGGAAGTGCAAATCGAGAAGCAATCAACGAGCAGTGTGCAGCATATTTACGGCTGGAAAAAGTGCAAGGAATTTAAATTATAAATTACAAGAGAGGAAAACTAATCATGAAAGACATTTTTCTTTCATCAAGACATGTCATACGCCACAACCCTGATCATACCTAATCTCCAAAGCAAGCATTGGGTCAAGTGGATAAGCTATTGCGTGGAAAGGCTGGACACTAGGAAGAACCGACATCTGAAAAACAGAATAAAACAATTATAGCATGTAGTATATTAAACATAGGTATAATAGTGGTTGGATTGATTCCGACATTGATCTGCCTTCTGATGATCCCTTCAACTTCCTTGAACATTTTATCACGATCTTCCCAGCTGCAGACACACTGCCACATTACACAGGACACCATTAATTATTTTATTAAGGTCATTAATTATTTAGATGAACAGCAAGAATGGATACTACCTGAAGTGTATGCAGGAGATTGCAAGTTGCTTCTGGAAAGTCTGGACGAAGAGCCAATGCTTGTCTGTAACTCTTTATTGCAGCTTCTACAAGTCCACTGTCACAAGTAAGAAGTAACTTGAGTTTCCAGCCAAAACCCAATGTATGGAATTCATATTACATCCACGAGTCACATACTGATTAAGCCTCTGACATATGTTGTCAGTAAGGTCAATTGGGCTACATAATCCCAGTCATAAAATAATCAACTTTGGAATATCTTCTTTCACAGTAGTTAAGTAGATATAACAGGCCAAGAAAAATGAACTTCAAACATACAAGAACTTCTGAGGTGTAGACTCATATCAAGCTAAGACAACCCAGAAGCAAAGCTTATAGATATATTATATTTATCATGTTTTATTTAGTTTCTAAAGCTACTTGTATTGTGCTGTGGGCTTTCATAGGAAAGTCAGCATACCTATCTTTATAAGCTGAAGCCAAATTAGCATGGGCTTCGGCCATAGTGGGCCTGACAGCAATTGCACGTATGTAGTCCTGGATAGCTTCACTAACTCTACCAATCTCCTTATATGTATTGCCCCTATTTACAAGTCCATCAGCCGCCATGGGATCAATGCGGAGAACCTCATTATAGCATGATATGGCATCTGCATAATTGCCCTGCAATAATTTGTGCAATAAGAGACAAAACAGATAAGAAGACTGATACAGCACAGTTCTCACTTTGCATTTGCATAAGTGAAGGACGCTCCAAAAAGTTTGGGTGTCAACACCTGTTGTTTATAGATTATGGCAAGGTTGTTGAATGGAGCCGACAACCCAGTGGTTACACTCAATGTAGCTTTGTAATATGAAGCAGCAGCAGCCACCATGTTCCTGCATAACAGGAATCTCATACGTGAAAACTAATACGCTCCGTACACCAACTACTTATGAAATAAACATGATGTTTCAAGGATGCCATACCATTCCATATATATATTCCCAAGATTGGTCAGTGCTTGTGGATGGTTAGGTTGTAATGCAAGGCATTGCTTCACACAAAATTAAAATTGAGTAGTATGGCAGAAGTATGAAAGCATAAAAGCTAATAACCAAATAGGAAACATGCAAATGAAAGATTAAAACACATACATTATAGCACTGGATTGCTTCCTCCACTCTGCCAACATCTTTTAGTGCATTACCCTACATGTAGGAGATAAATAAAAAGAGAATATCAAGCAACACAATATATAGTTTGCATATTTAGGATATGTTGATATTTAAATCAAACCGCAGCCGCACCAAATTATTGTAAGCCTCCAAAAATCTTGGATCACATGAAACAGCTTGCTTATAGTGTAGAATTGCCATGTCCAATTGACCTTGCTCATAGTATGTACTGGCCAAATTACCTGTACACCATTTGATACAAATTTCAGTAAAAAATGAATAACAAAGCCCAGCTCACAATACTGTTAACTGTAAACCAAGATTCTAATTTGACTGCGTGGAAAATGAATTAAGATCTGCTTTAAAGCCTAGATGAAATCTAGGTCTAGTTAAAGGGCTGTTAACCTGCTTTTAAGAAAGTCTCTATTGACAATATGGTTTCTCTCTTTCTTCAATTGCAAAACTAAGTTGGCAAGTCAATAAAGAACTCACCATTACAAATCCCTAGATGAGCTGTGATCATATTTTTTTGGAAATAGAAGCCAAAAAAGATTCTATTAAAAAAAAAAAAAAAAAGCCCACAAAGTATACAAGGTGAACTTTCTTTATCGTTTGTATCCTTTTTACTTTTCACAAAGTAAGAAAGCCCAACATTAAAAACATACATTGTCAATCTTAACCACACAAGATACCAATTACTAGTTTTCTTAACAAGCTACTCCGTCTATCCCATCTTGTATCTAACTCTCACTTTCAATTTTGGGCAGTCCAAAAATATACATCCCATTTTAGACTTACTTTTTACTTTCATCATTTATTCTTTCAGATTTAATAATGGAGTAAAGCTGGATGCACGATGCATAGTGCAACACATCCCTCACACTGTATTTCTGCCATTACATTTGGACCCCTAAAAAATTTTAATGGTTAAAACTGTTTGTGTGAGGGCTGCGTGAAGCTGCAGTGTGTATATGTAGCATGACTCTATTCATAGTTGTGAAAAAGGCCAACAGCTATGCTACACAACTGATTGTTTATAAAATGATAATCAGGAACATGAATCAAAAGCAAAGAAGCCCTTGAGTCAATGGCCATCAAGTCATCAACACTGATACCATACATATCAGTAATATTTGACAAAGGAATCAATAGCAGCAAATAAATGACGCTACAAACCAACAAAACTAACCATAAGCCATAGCATAGTTTGGCCGAGTTTGAAGAGCACGCTGGTAACATGCAATAGCCTCCTGTGACATTCCTAGAGCCTGAAAAGGGAAAAATATCATTGTTCCTCCAGTTCTAATTCATGCAATCTATCCAACCAACCATACAGGTAATATACATAATGGCTTACCTTGTATACATTCCCAAGGTTTAGATAGGCATCAGGAAAGGATGGTTTGAGTTTCACAGCTTCCTGAAATTCCATTAAAAAATTACTAAGAAACTTGAACCCATGAAAACCTTATAAGCATAGTGTGCACAGAACTATCTGTGCATAAATAGCATGTGAAAGTACAATATAGTATACATTCATAGATAGGCAAGAGGGGAAACTATTGCACACATCACAAGTAGCCTAAGTGCCCAACAGGCAAAGAATAGTAAAAAAAAAAAAAAAAAAAGGATTACTAGAAAAACCAAATCAGAATGAAAAACAAAATTGACATAGAAAATTTTCATGAAAAAATACAACTCACTGCTAAAATTCAAGAATTTGACTATAGCATGTGAGAGACGGACCTTATAGTACTGAAGGGCTCTGTTGAAGTCACCAGACTCCATAAACAGACCAGCAAGATTTGACCATGCAATAGCAAATGTGGGTTGAATTCGCAGCGCCTCAAGGTAGCAACTGTATGCCTGCACAAAATGTTAGAACTATTTGCAGTCTTGGAGATGGAAGTTACAACAAGACCAACCATCATCTGAGCCCTGGCTTGTGGACAACAACTTGATATCTGTATCGAACTGTATTTGGACACAGTTCCATGCACGAATTATTTAAATCAGTATCTAAAAAGTTAAAAAAAAAGAGATGTAGGGTATAAAATACTAAGTACTGAAGGAGCCTCCCAGGCTTCCAGGCAGCACACAGCCAATTATTTTCAGGCCATACAGAAAATGGGAGAAGAGTATGGGCTAGCAGAATGCATTAGAACACTGCTCATACTGGAGAGGGAAGAGTATGGGCTAGCAGAATGCAGTAGAACACCGCTCATACTGGAGAATCCAGTAGAGCATCAACTCAGAACCTAAGAACCAGGTTAATGAAGGGAAACTGTATTGGTTCTGACAGCAGGATGTAGTACATCAAAACAAATTCTAAAATTTGTGGCATTGAGCTAGAAGAGGACATTAAAAAAAAAAAAAAAGACGATTCCCAAAGCTACAAGACTTGACAGTTCAAGAAGCAAAGCTATGGGTGTAAGAAAATGAGAAGAGAATATCAATCAAACCAAGGAAGTGCTATTCTAATGTTAGAACTTACTTCTTGCACCAATCCCTGAGCTTTCATTAGATTTCCCAGATTGCTATGGGCATCAACCTGCATTACACAGAAAAAACCACATAAACAATAGTATCAACCATAGCCACAGTAACCCACCCAAATCAATGAAAGAAAAGGAATGGGTAAACAAAATAACAAATTCATGAGTAATTAGTCATTAAACAAAAAAAGGAAAAGCCAGAATGGAACAGAATACCATCAGAGGATTTAACGCAAGTGCCTGTCGACAACACTGTGCTGCTTCAGTGAGTCTTCCTTTGCGCATGTATGCACTAGCTAGGTTTGACCATGCATCACAAAAATTGGGTCGAAGCTACAGCATAAGAATAGAAAGATAAATGTGCCAATAAAGAATGACGCATCAACATGGAATAGACAGGACATGAGGGGCCAAAAATTAAAATTCACAGAGAAGATTAAAGCATCTTCTCCACATTAGAGAGCGCATCAAAACAATTATTGCAGTGAATCCAATATTTCACTTGTTGGAAGTGAAGTGAACTTAAATAACTTTTCTTTTGAGCCTTGAAAAATATAGTGAAATCAACTACTACAATTGAAGGGAATTAAAACACAAAGTTAAATGACACGTTCAGAAATTGCACACACCTCAATAGCAATTAAGTAGTAGCGAATGGCAAGGTCGATGTTGCCCTTTTCCTGCATAAAAATGAAAAATAGGGTTAATACTAGAAAATGCACTTTAGCTTAGTATGTATAAAATAGTAAAATAAGCCATAGCAAATTTCCAGTGGCTACCTTCCATGCATTTGCCATATTCCCGTAACACTCAGCAAACTGTGGCTCAATACGAAGTGCTTCTTCATTTTTGGCAATACACATATCAAAATCATGCAGCTGCAAAGAAAGATAGCAGCATATTCAGAATGCTACAAATGGACCAGAAGTTCCAAACTAAGTCCTACGCATAGTAATAGAAAAAGAATTAAAGCACAAACAGATATATTCAGAACAAAAACCTGGTAATAAATTGCACCCAGGAGTAGTAAATTGTCAGTCCGAAGAGGATTTCTCTCATAGACGGTATTGCTATGCTCTAGTGCTTGTTTATAGTTGCCAGTCTTGTACATTTGATGAGCAAGAGATAAATGCAAGTCTTCATCAACTGCATCCAGGACAAAAAGACAAAGGAAGACTTAATGAAACTAGGGATTGAAACATAAAAACAGCAGTGATTCAGTATACATAAGTATTTTTCAGAATGAGAGAAGATTGGTTATTCAGTGTATATCGGAAAGTTACGCTGCTCCAACAAGTTGCATGTTATTCGTCTGACTCATCAGTAAATAAGATGACACCACAACTGTTAACCACTAAGGTATAAATTACGAGTCATTTCATACTCCTCATCAAAGGTCCTAGATAATAGAAAAGAAATACGCTTGAAGAATATTATATTTTGCTTAAAGTATGATTAAAAAATTCAGTTAGACATACTACTAGATATATTGATGTTTCAGGGGCGTGGGGAAAAACACCTTTCCAGCTCAAAATTCACAAAATTTACAATATTCAACTCAAAACCTTCACACCACAAGTCTAAAATTTGCAGCAGTAGTCAAATGAATACAGATCGATCTCGTGTAGGAAAAAAAATAGCACCAAGCTCAATTTCCCCTTTTTCTTCAGCTCACAACCTTTGAACTAAATTTCTCGCCAAAAAAGATTAAACTCACCTTCATTAGAATCATGACCATGTAAGGGCAGAAGACTGAGCGAGGAAGTCTCGGCCTTCGCGGGGAATGGTTCAACCCGATCGGTTGTGAACGGGGCCCTAGACATCCCAGCTGAACCGACAAGAGGCGGTGGGGGCGGCGTAGGCTGGTGGTGATGGTAGCGATGGTCGCCCTGCACCGAGATCATGGTGATCCTGAAGATGCTCGGTGAGAGAGAGAATGAGAGATCACCCGATTCGAGCGTAGAGGGGAATCATACAAAACACGGAATCCGAGCGGGACCGGATCGGATCCCAGAGCCCAGATAAGCGATTAAGCCGGTGACGAAGGCGTGGCTCGAAAAACCCAAACCCTAACTGTCACAAATTTTTCGAGTTCCTTCCTCTCTTGTTTATGTTTCTGATTGGCGTAGTTTCGGTTGAAAATAAAATTAAGAATGGCGGAGAGGGTGCTATAAAGAAGAAGGGGATCTAAGAGTGCAAGAGATCTAAGCCGTTCATGAAAAAAGATATCGTGGGTAAGAACTGACACGTAAGGGAAGTAATAATCTAAGTACCTGTGTGTTGTCTTGAATTTTGTTGGGTTTGGTGTTAATCTAATTTGCCACGTTTCAACGTGTTGGCGTTTTCATTCCCAACATGGCTGTGAGATTTTTCTCTTCTTACCTTCCTTCGGTTTCGCCGACATTTTCACGCGTTTAAATTTTGTGATGTGAATTATCACCAACCTACCCCATTTTTATATTATTATTGCATTACTTGTTATTTTCCACAATTTCATTGCTCGTAAAACTTGAATCACGTTAAATTTTCTTTTACAAATACATTGTTATCTATAGAGTTTCTTTTGCTTTGTATATATTTGATTTGATATTTTTTGAGTTTTGAATACTAATTTTATGAATTAATGTTAAAAATCTCAACAAATATTCAAGCCGATAATTTTTCTTATTTCATCCTATTAATATAGTAGCATTATAAATCATCAAAAGATTTTGTATAATTAAAAAAAAAAGAGTAAAAATGTTTTTGATATCACTACTTAATATTTAATTAAATAGATTTAAATTTAAAATTAAATTTTATTTATTTGATTTATTAAGACTAAGTATTAAATTAAGTAAAAATTTATTAGATTTGTTTCACGGTAATTATTTAGCTAAACACATTCTGCAACTATTTAAATTTTAATAAAATTTTATTGAATAAATATAATCAATATTAACTCTCTTTTCTGAGCTAATAATTAGATATTATATACATATCACATTATTAAATATCTGGTGCATATAATTTTTCAAATTAAAATTAAGGATAATCTTGAAATTATACAACAATTTAATATTTTATTATAATTTTTTTATTAATTAAATTTAGTGCTAAACTAAAAAAAATTATTTGAAGAAGTAAGTTTAATACTTAATTGATTTAACTCTTAAAATTTAGTGCTAAAAGTTTTAGTGTTATTAGACA
This sequence comes from Saraca asoca, assembly GCA_026873985.1. Taxonomy (NCBI): domain Eukaryota; kingdom Viridiplantae; phylum Streptophyta; class Magnoliopsida; order Fabales; family Fabaceae; genus Saraca; species Saraca asoca. The sequence continues at coordinate 13,236 of JANHAO010016780.1, forward strand.
CATACTAACTAAGAATTTTTACCAACAATGAAATAATTTTAATCATTTTTTAATGACATAATAACTCATGAATAAGTCATTGTATAAAATTAATTTATATTGACAATATATTAAACTAACTAGTGTCTGTTAAGATGCACATGTTTGGTTAATTTTAATTGACAGCAATTTGTAATACGATTTTGGATTATAAATTATAACTTATTTAAGTATAAACAAATCATCATCATACTGAAAATAATTGAACAGAGTGACAGCACAATCATGAAATATATGGAAAACATGATTAAAATAGTAATTGAACAACAGAAACAGATTAAGAAAACTTACAAGATTTTATTGATATTTGAATTTTGATACAAAAGATTTACAAGTTTTGAAAAAGAGGGAAGGAAAAGGTTACAAGAAGCATGATGATAACAAGAGGTTTTTGTTACAAAGTATAGAAGTTAAAATTGGGTTGTTCCCTACATATGAAAATTACATTTATATATAGTATTGAAAAACTTCCGAACTTCAAACTTCTATTAAATTTTATTGAAGAATCTTTGAACTTCAAAACACTCTTGAAATTTGCTTTCGGGACTTCAAATAACTCTTGAATTTGGCTCTAAACTTGAAGCTTTATTGAATTTGCTTGATATCTAGACTTGTCCGAACTCTTGAACTTAGTTGTTGATATGGTTTGACTTTTCTGCCAAAGTTTTGATAAGGTTGGCCCCACTTTGGTCGAGGAATCTTGAAAAGTCATGTCATTAGTCTAAACTGTCTAGAACAATTGAACGTTGTGAATCCTCAACATTACTTGCATTTTGCTGAAGTAGTCCATTATTTCGATGATTGAGCTCTTTAAAGCATTTTTTTTGCTTCATTAATAGTAGCTTTTGAAGTAGAATATTGAAGGGGTATGTTGGGAGATAATAATCCCATGATATAATTTGTTGAAGATTATCTACTCCCAAAATTCTAGGAGTTTGACCTGGCAAATAAAAT
>JANHAO010016781.1:0-14255 GCA_026873985.1 Saraca asoca
TTAATTGAATTCTTTCCTATTATGATTACTTGATTAATTGAGGATGATTTAGCCTAAATTAATTACTAGCCTCTTTCAAGGTCTACTAATAGTATTTTAATTAACCCAATTGCCTACTTTCATGGTTTATATTAATTCAAATCCTTTAAGATCTGTGCAAACCAAATTCAAATCCTAAAGAAATTTAATCTACATTCATAATTAAAATCTCTTTATTCAACTATTTGTTTTCCAGTGATAATCTTCTCCTTTCGGTACTTCAACTATCTACCTAAGACAAGATAAAATATTGGCCAAATACTTTATTAAGAACATAGCAGACATAATAATTGAATCAAATTAAATCAGGTAATCACAATAGAAAACAAATCAATAACATTAAAGAATCATAATTAGGTTATTCTTAATCCTAGATTAAAGATCTATTTAGACATAATAGAAATATAAACCATATACATTAATGAAATAAATTACATGAAGTTTAAAACAAAGAAAGAAAGAAAGAATAAAAGATGAATTGAAATAAGAAAACTATGATGAAAGTAAACTAGAATTCTTAAAAGAATATTAAGCAAAGAAGGAATCCGAAATTGAACTCAGAAAATTCCTAGGAAAGAAAGAAAATCATGCTCTAAGTAATCCTAATTAAAGAAAACTAATGAATGTTTAATTCTGTCTTTAGGTCAGTAATTTATAACAATTTTTGGGCTTGAAATGTGACTATGCTTTGGGACACGGCCTGGCCATGTTTCGGGCTAGATGCTTTCTAGAAGTTTTGCTGATCTTGCATAGAACACGATCGTGTTCTGTATTGGCCTCTTGATTTTCTTCAACTTCAATGCACAATTGTCTTAAACTCTTAACATCTTCTTCCTTAGCTTCTTCTTGATCAAAGTGTGTTCCAAAGTTCAGTTTTCATCCCCTTTTAGAGCCTTTTTACTCATCTACAAAGAAAGGTAAAAGACATAGCAGTAGCAAAGAATAAAGATACAAAACTAAAACAAAATGATAGAAAAATCACAAATTAATAAAAAATCAAGAGGTAATGATCACCATAATAATAGCCATTTTTCTCATTTATCAAAGCCATAGGAAACAGCCTGCATCTGACAAATACAGTCTAAACACTCTACTAACCTGCAACTTAGCCTTCAAAATCCGACAATGATTTGTTCCGTATTTATTACTTGGCGTCTAGCATTTAATGCCCAACAACAGATGTAATTATAGTTTAACAATGATAAATTATAGCCTGTAACCCTCCCAGCCTCTATAAAAAATAAGGGGGGGAGCCATAACAAAGAAAAGGGAAAAAAAAGAGATAGGTAGAAACTCTACTAAAATAGTCATTGATGTATGTATTCTTGCTAAGGCAATTGTAAAGAAAAATCTAATAAAAAACATCGTGGGTGTAGGGGTCAACCAGACTTTAGCCAAACCATGATAAAAACCCCCTTTGTTTCCCTTTCTAGTTCTACTGAATTCTTCTTTACTCTATAGTATTTTTTCACTTCTTTAGTAGTGGTTTGTTCTCAAAATCCCTAGTTGACCGATTTCCAAAATCAACTGTCAACATTTTGGCACGTCTAGTGGGACCAAACTTCTTTCTTATTCATTTGTTCATTAACTTCAATAGCAAGAGGAAGAGTAACTAAGAACTCCAGTGTCACCGCTAACCAACTTTGTGGCCATAGAGAACAAGAATGAAACATGCTTGGAGACAAAAACCTGGTCCTACAAGTACTTCCTCCACCCTCCTGGAAGCAAATGGTGTGTAGGCCCTATGCCAGTGTCAAGAGGCATTGGCTCAAGTACATACACAAAAGTACAATAAAGAGGCTCACTAATATAGTCAAGGCATTGGCTCAAGTACATACACAAAAGATGCAAGAACAAGATGGAGTCACTCCAGTCGTGGAGGCAGTTCAACAGCCACAAGTGGAGGTGCTAGTGCGAAGGTGAAAGTTAGCCAGGGAGGGAGCCCAAGGGGCTGATTCGGGTCACTCCTTCTGTTCATGACTTAAAATGGGGAAAGCCGATCAAGTCATTATGAATGAAGGACCCCATTTTCCAAGGAAATTGAAATGGAACCTCTTCCCCATCACTTCAAGATCCCAACCATCCTATCATATCATGGGAAAAGTGACATGCATGATCATCTAGATGCCTTCAACATCTAGATGGTCCTCCAAACCAACAATTCTATGGTTAAATGTCTAGTCTTCCTAGCCACTCTTGGGGATGTGTCGTGAGCTTGGTTCAAAAGTCTTCTAGCCCATAGCATTAGTAGTTGGGGGGAATGCGAGGACAAATTTATCGACCAATATGGAGCCCTTAAGAAGCAGCTTGCACCTTCCTACCACTTGGCGACCATTTTTGAAAGAAAGGACGAATCATTAAAAGACTACATCATGAGATTTCGATGTGAAGTTAACAACATAGAAAGTCCCTTCGACGACAATATTCTAATGGCAATCTGAGTGGGGCTCTACAGAGACAGAAAGTTATATGAAAGTATATACAAGTCACTGGTGAAAAGCTTGAGGGATTTCTATGAGTGGGCTACAAAAGAAATTCGATAGGAGGAGACTTTTGGTTTGAAAAAGGTTTGAGGACAAAGTAAAGCTAGTCGGTCAGTTTCCAGTTGGAACGAGAAAAGAAATAGCCATGGCAAAAATAGGATTAGTCAGATCAATGAGGTAGGCTTCCAACTTGTGAAGAAAGCTAAGATTGAGCGACCTGAACCCTAAGGTCACAATGACAATTATAGTATCCTATCTGATACCCTGGAGAGAATATACATGATAGAGAAGCATAGGGAAAACTTTGGGCGACTTAGGCCACTACTAACCCCATCAAAGCATAGGGATCCTAACAAGTTTTGTGCTACCACAATGACATTGGGCACACCACTCAGAATGTAAGTCACTCAAAGTTACGATTAAGGACCTCATTAGGAGAGGTCATTTGAAAGACTACGTAGTGCAACCAACAGAACAGTAACCTCCACGACAAACCATGCAACCTTCTCAGTGCACTGACCAGCAACAGACAGTAGTGGTCAGAACCATTTGCGCAATCCATGGGGGACCACATATTGTGGGGGCCTCACAAGGTTCGCACGAATGATATATGCAGAATGCAAGCTACTTCTTGTCTACAGGTTGTGAGCTCAACAAACATGCAAAGAAAGCTAGGACAATTTCCAAATGCATTACCTTCATGGATGATGATGCATGAGGAATCCAGTCCCCTCACAATGACGCATCATCAGAGCCAATATTGACAATGTCGAGGTACAGAGAATCATGTTGGACACCAATAGTTTGGTCAATGTTATGTATAAGAAATGCTTTGAATAGATGGAGTTGACCCAGAATGATCTCGAATCCTCACTCGAACCTCTTTTTGATTTCACTGGCGATGCAATATTCCCTGTTAGATGAGTTAGACTTCCTATCACTTTGGGAGACAAGGATCACCAATCCATTGTTCTAGCCGAATTCTTAGTTATGGACTACCCCTCGGCTTACATCATTGAGTTGCAAGTCAACAAGTAGTTTAGCTTCTCTCCTTTCCAAGGAGAAAATTTTTATGTATTTCTATGTAGAATTTAAAAGCCTAATGTGTGATTAGAAGTTCTGAACTAGACCTCGATTCTAGCATATATGATAGTATAGTCAGTGATGGTAGATCAAATTAAGGAGGCTCAAAAGCAAGATCCATAATACGTGATTCTTAAGCAAAGGGAGGAAATAGAATCAACTTCATATATTACAGTTGATGAGGCATGAGTGCTAAAGAAAGAAGGATGATTATGAGTCCCTTCAAGTGTTACACGAAGATTCGCTATATCAGGCTCATAACTCATCATACATAATCTAGTGGGAAGGCATCAAACATGATGTGCTAAAATACATAACAAATTCCCTTACATGTCAATAGGTGAAGGCAGAGCATTAGTGACTAACAGGACTGCACCAATCTACTAAGATTCTAGAATGGAAATGGGAAAGTATTGGAATGGATTTCTTAGTTGGACTGCCAAAATCATCAAGGGGTTATGATTCAATTTAGGTCATTGTTGATTGCTTAACTATGTCGGCTTATTTCTTATTAGTTAAGATGACCTACTCAGTTGCCCAATATGTACAAGTATACCTTGATCAAATAATTCCTTTACATAGTGTGCCATCAACAATTATTTTGGATCATGGTACCCAATTTAAGTAGCTTTCTCCCTGGCTCAAACCAAAAAAGTAAGAAAGATGGATCTAGCCTAGAAGATAGTCACCACCAAGGACACACTGTCACAATCATTCCTCTTTCACATACCTATGAGCCCATGTAATTAAGGATATCAATGTCACCTAACTTGTGCAAAGGCCTAAAACACAAAAGCATTTTGGCTGAATAGATAAGAGTAAGTATTATTGAGTTCACAAGATTAAAATCATGACACAGAGGATTATATTACACTAGAAGATGAAATAGAAGACCTTATCAAGGGAGGAAAGTTAGATTCGTATCTCTATATGGGCAAAAGAGATCCAAATGTGGGAAGGCCAAATGGGTGATAGGGAAAAAGATAGAATGGAGAAGGGGATAGCAATGAACAAAGGAAAGATGAGACATCTAAAAGAAGACTAGCACCCGATTCTAGTGAGTGCTTACTACCAATTGGCATTATAAAAGTTATCATTTGAGAGTTCGTAGGTGGAGGACCCTTCTCCAATGCAAGAAAAATGGCAATCTAGGTAGTCATGAATGTAGATGCTAACAAGAGGGCAATGGTCAAAGAGCCATCCCCTAGTTATCTCCTTTTCAAATGAAGACTATAGTGATATCATTAAGGACCATGGTGATCCTATGGTCATAATGGCAATAATCCATAACTGGATGGTAAAAAGGATCCTAGTTTATTAGGGGAGCTCAGCGGTTATCTTTTACAAACATGTCCTCAGGGCGATGGTAATCCTCTATTGCTAACTAACTTCATATAGTAGTTCCCTTATTAATTTTTCAAGATAATTAGTGAACATGGAAGTAAGTGTAGCACTATGAGTTACTCCAGGCAATGGAGAGTTGTAAAAGGATGTGGATGTTGACCTCCTTATGGTGAAACATCCTAGCTTAGCCTATAATGCTATCCTAGGAAGGACCACCTTGAACAAAGCAAAGGCTATTGTCTCTGCACGACACATGTTATTGAAATTTCTTGTAAATGGAAGAGTTGGGCAAGCCTGCATAGACTTAGAATCTGTTTGTCATTGCCAATACAATAGCCTAAAGAAAGTAGCAATGATGAATAAGAGCAAGCCACAATCATGAATCCCTATGGAAATCTTGGAATACAAAAAGGCTTTAATGGCTGAGGGGATCTAGGGATAATGGATAGAAAAAGCAAAATCTAAAATGAGAAGAGGAACTAGAAAAAGTTTAGATTTTTAGCTCAGATGATAGGAGAATAATCCAATTTTCCATAAGCCATTATAAAAGGTGAAGAGGCCTTCACCAGACTTATTAAAGAAAATGTTAAGGTTTTTACATGGATAGTGATGGACATGATCAAAATTGATCTCCAAGTTGCCACCCATAAGTTGGCTACAAGCCTAAGCATAAAGTTGGTCAACTAAAAGAAGCACAACTTTGGTGTGAAAAGTCATAAGGGGGATGAGGGTGAGGTGATAGGTTTCATCAAAGAGGTTAAACACACAACTTGATTATCAAATGACATCTTTATGAAAAAAGTGAAAAGGTTATGGTGTATGTGTGTAGACTTCACCATTTTGTTATAGGGTCATGCCTTTTGGAATAATGAGCAAGGTGTTCACCTAGCAATTGAAATAAACTTGGAAGTTTACATTAATAACATGCTTATAAAATCAATTGGACATGAAGTACATCTGGCAAAACTTGTTAGAAATGTTCTCCATACTAAAAGAGAACAACATGAGAATCAGCCCCAATAAATGTGCCTTTAGGTTATCTTCAAGAAAGTTCTAAGGCTTCATGGTCATATAGCTAGGCATAGAGATGAATATAGCCAAGTGCAAGGCAATCCTTGACATGCAAAGCCCTAAGAACTTAAAAGAAGAGCAATGACTTAATGGAAGAATCATCTCATTCACTCAATTCATGTCCAAGTCAATTGATTAATGTCTTCCTTTTTTTAATATTCTAAAAGATATCAAGAACTTTACTTGGTCCAATGAATGTGAGAAAGTTTTCACTGAACTAAAAACCTACTTTTCAAAATCATTGATTCTGACATGACTAAACTTTGCTGATACTCTACCTATACTTGGCAACAATGGATGAGGTAGTGACCTCAGTCCTCATAAGGGAAGAAGAAGGAAATCAACATCCAAACTATTTTGTTCATAGAATGCTATATGGAACTGAACTACACTGCTAAAAAATTAAGAAATTGGCTTGTGCACTATTTATTTTATCCAAGCACACCTTACTTTTAAAGCCACCAAGTAGTAGTAGGAATGAACTAGCTTTGTGCCAAGCGTTGAGAAGCCAAATCTTACTAGGTGACTGGCTAGCTAGTTCATTAAGTTGAGTAAATATGGCATTAAGTATGAATCTAGAAAGGTGATCAAGTCTCAAGGCCTCACTAATTTCATTATTGAGATTACTCATCCAAGTCAAAGGCTCGAAGTAGCCTTTAAGACCTTCATTAGGATGCTCTTTCTTGATGGCTTGTTAAATGAAAAAGGACGTGGGATAGGAATCATCCTAAAGGGACCAGAATAGGTATGCTTGGACTACTCCCTTAAATTTGAGTTTTTATCCATAAATAATTTGGTACAATATAAGACACACATCACTGGACTTAAGCTAGTCAAGGAAGTAGGCATCAAAAGAATAAAAGTATATAGTAACTCTCAAATAGTAATGAGGAAAATAAACAACATCTATCAAGCCAAGGTACCAAGACTAATCAAACACATCAAGAATGCAAAAGGCCTTCTAAATGATTTCAAGCAAAGTGAATTGGTTCAAGTCCTTGCATTCAAAATGATTAAGCAGATGCATTATCTAAGCTTACCAATGCTAAAGCAACCATCAACAATAGGATGGCCCTTCAAGAAACATTCTCTATGGCAAGCATGGATGATGATGAAACTATTTGCATTGTCAAATCTTCATGTTGGATGCATCCTATAATATCCTATTTAAAACATAGCTAACTCTATTCTAGAAAAGAGGAAGCTAAGAAAGTAGTTAGGTGATCAATGTCATATTATCTCCTTGACAAGCAGCTTTACAAAAATGCTTTCTACCTCCTAGTACAAAGATGCCTTCATGTATGTGCATCAAGAACTTTACAAGCAAATCTGTGAAAGCCATATTGCCACCTTAGCCTTGCCTATAAAGTAATCCTTAACAGATATTTTTTGTTGACTACTAAAAGGAATGTTGAGAAGTATGTTCAAAGTTACTTCAAGTGCCAAATGTTCTCCGAAAAAAGCTATCGCCCACTTGCCAAGCTTCACCCTATCACCTCAACCTAGTCTTTCTTCATATAGGAATCAATTTACTTGGCCCATTCCCCCTAATCTAGGCTAACTAAAATTCTTAATAGTCATTGTTGATTACTTTTCCAAGTGGATAGATGTGGAATCCTTAGCAACAATTACTTTTAAAAATACTAAAAAAAATTGTGTGGAAATGTATTATATGTAGGTTTGGCATTGCAAGCACATTCATCTTCGATAATGGTACCTAGTTTACAAGAGCTTATTTTTGCCAATTTCTGCCAAAATCTCTATATAACCTAGAAGTTTGCCTCTGTGGAACACCTACAATCAAATGACCAAGTTAAGTTGGCCAATTGCATCATCTTAGAGGGACTAAAGAAGTGCTTAGAAAGCTCTGAAGCGAAATGGGTTGAAGAGCTTTGTAATGTCTTGTGAGCTTATAGAATAACTCCTCAAAAAGCCATAGGATGCATTCTATTGATGTTAACCTACGGTCATAATTCTCTCATTCTTATTGAGGTTGATGAACCTAGCGCTTGTCTTGTGGTGTACAACACCATGGAGAATTAAAAAAGCATGAGGGTGGAGCTTGACATGGTAGAAGAAAAATGAGAGATCACCCTAATTAGGGTACAAGTGTACAAGGTAAGGTTGACCCACTTCTATAGGCAAAAAGTGAGAAAGAAAGAGTTTGAACTAAGAGCATTAGTAATGAGAAAAATGGATAGCCCAGGAAGAAAAAGTGAAGAAGGCAAATTAGCACCCAATTGAGAAGGTCATCTCCATATAAAAAAAGCATTGAACAATGGAACTTATCACCTCTAGATAGTAGTAGGAAAAGACATCTCCCTGCACTTGGAATGCCACTCACTTAAGGCACTACTTTATTACTTTTTGAAGTGGTTAGATTTCATCTCAATGCTAGTTTTAATCCAAATCAAGTGTAATAGGCTCATCAATGTACATATTCACCTATGAAATGAAAGCACAAATTTTCTAAGATATTCCTCCATCTTTTATCTTTAATTGTAATTATATCAAGAGCTACAAAATAATCCTATAAGGTCACATCATACCCATGGTGCTAAGCTTTTCATTTTGGCAGCTTAATTTCATGGGTAACTACATGCCCATGGTGCTTTGCTTTTTAGCTTAGTAGTATGATTCCATGGGTTAACCCCATGTCCATGGTGCTTTGCTCTTTAACAATGCCATATAGATGCCATGTGCTCATGGTGCCAAGCTTTTTAGCTCAGTCAACAAACCTATAGGTTGCCATGCACCTATAGTGCTAAGCTCTTCAGCTCAGTTCACTTTCCTAGAATTACCCTAATCGACACTAAAACCTTCTACCATAAAGAAGTTAATGAATGTTTACAATAAAAGGCAAACAAGAAAATGCACAACCAAATTACAAACAACACATGTGTGTAAACATTTAACAAAATTTCTTGGGCAAAGAGGCCTTTAAACAAACCTAACAAATATTTAGGGCATAGCCTAAAATCAAAACACCTACAACATATTACTAGGCCTCACTCCTATTTTTCATGAGGCTTCATTTGCAACTTTAGAGCTAGGTACCAAAGAATGGGCATCGACTTAAAGGTTTAACAAGTTCATGATCTTGATGTCTAAGCCACCATCAATGCTTGGAATGCCAAAACTTGCAATAGTGTTTGCATCACTTGACTCAATGATTGTTCCACATTATGAACTTTATGGATATCACAGCTTGCTTGGCATTATGACCTTGGTCACCATCCATAGGATTCTCCATGCTGCCCCATCGCCACCAAGATTCACATTCTCCATTTCGACATTACTATCTAGAACCTGGTTAAGGTCTTTCTCACCAACCTTAGATGATAAACATGTAAGAAGTGAGGTTTCTCAAAATCCTTTTATATGTCCTCCATTGATTCCACACCAATCACATCCAGGTAATTATTATACTTGTTCACCCAAGAATGGTCAAGCTCATCATTTAGGTTATCCTACTTGATCTAGTGAATGGCATTGTTCCATGAACCATGATAGTTTTTCAACTCATTTGCCTTCATGTTGTCAAATTTAGACTGCAAATGGTTAACATCCTTTTTTAACACTTCTAGCACCACCCTTGCTTTAGCAAGCTCTTTGTATAGAGAGGCCATATAACCCTCAACCTGGATACTCTTGCTATTGGTCTTCATCACTACCTAACTAGTTAAGGGAATTTGCTCATCTAGGACATTAGCTTTCTTCTTTAGCTCCCCATCATCTTTTTCCATGTTTGAAAGGTTAAAGACAGTTTCGCCTTGCTCCTTCATCAATGCATCCTTTTCCATAGTAATTTTCCTAATCACTTCTTTTTTTTAGTAGTTTGTCATTCTCATCCACGAACACCTTAACTTGTGATTTTCTTCCTAGAGTCATCTTATGTTAGCAAGATTCTACATAAAAGCCCTGACTATATGTCTGATTTCATCCAAAACCTCATAAGCCTTACTCATAACCTTCCTCACATGATAACCTACACAAAGTTAGTGACATAGAGGAGAAAAGGTCTATAAGATTCCTCATACTTCTTATACCTCCACATTTTTCATCGCCATGTGGTAATGCCACAAAGGAAGGCTTTATTGATGCTCATCTGAACCCTAAAATTTGGAAGGACCTCAGGAAACTATCATCTCCTATTTCTTGCTACCTAATCTCATTTTGGCCCTTGGTTTTCTTCTCGTCCCACCTATCATCACCTAACCCATAAGAGCTGTGAGAGTTTTACTCCAACTATAAGTGTCATGATGGTTACCTTTATTTTGGCTATTGTTATAGCTCCCTTCATTGTCATTGCTAAGCTTAAATCATGATTGCCCTTAGGCCCATTATAACCTCTAGAGCAGTGATGGCTACTACATGAATGATGGCTACTTGTGGTGGAACTATGTGGAGGAGGAAGTAGAATGTTCATTTTGCTTAATGATTGGCAAGGAGAAGGAGTTAGGATACTCATCACCATTCTATTATAAACACTTGCATAAAATACAAGTAGTTAGTATCACCAAATTGAGAAAAAAAATAGATGAAATAATAAGGCAAAAAACCTAAAAGGTTATTGCTTGAGAAGTCATGGTGGTTCTCTTACAACAGCTTCAGAATGGTGAGAATTATAGTTCTAGTGTTGCCTTTGGCATGCTCATCAACATCCATAAACAGTAGGCTAGGGATTAGCTTTCACCATTTTATTGGAAAGTAGGATCATACCTTGAGGTTCCGCCAACAAGAGAGATACAAGGGATCCCACGTCACCTCCACTTTAGAGAACTTGTCTTTCTTCATTTTTTAAGTCTGAAGATGCCTTAATCAATGCCTTAAGACCTTTATTGGTGCCACATAGGGCGTGAACTTAGAAGTTCACCATCCCATCATGATGCCCTAGCTAAAGAAGTAATAAAATGCCTCTAGATTTGGGTGCTTCCTTGCTAGGGAAAAGACTACTTTGGCTACCTTTATTACATGTCAAGTGTTAGTAAGCTAAAATCGGGCAATGACCATTGCTATCATCAAATCCTTTTCAAACTAAGTAAATAGCAAGATCACATGAAGTTTTGAAACATATGCAAACGAAATACATGAAGAATGATGAAGTGTCACAACTACAAATTCATGCATCGATTTGGTCATAAAGTTCTTTATGATCTTCATAAATGAATCCATTCACTAATGGATTCATTAGTTAGTAACTGCTCTAAATAGATTCATAGATTAAAAGCTAGTAATTTTTCAAATGTCAGTTGCCACACTATAAATACTACCTAACCTCATTTCAAATAGAAAAACTTCATAACTCTTTCATATCTTCAAGTGCAAAAAAGCAAAGAGATAACAGATTCATTACTACCTCATTAAATTCAATCAGATCAAAGATTCTTGGATCAAATTGGAGAAAAATACACATTAGATTGAGATTTTTATCACAATTTGGTATTGTATTTCTAACTTTAAATCTGGTTTCTTTTATATTTCTAGGTTGATAGAAATATGAGAAACAAAAGAAGAGGTTATTCTTCCTTTGCATCTTCTTTAGTTGTGAGGTTGATCATAATTATTAAAAGGTGCAGAGAATTCTTGGAGTATCTTCTAAAATTATGAGGTTGATCATAGTTTGCAAAAGGTAAAAGAATTTTTGTATCTAAATAGGTTAGCAAGAGCCCAGTCAAATCTTATGTATGAACTGGTTCGTAAGGACCTAGATAAATCTTGTGGTTATTAATAAAAAGTGACCATCCAATTAAGGAATGTCCAGTGGATGTACACTTCAAATGTGGTTTTCAATTGAAGTGCAACCACTTTACAAATCCAGTATTTTTTATTATTTCTACATTTATATTTCCACTACACTACTATTATGTTTAGCTAATATTCTATTTCTACAATTCTACATCATATCTAAATTAGTCATTACAATTCAACCTTAATTATCAAATAAAGATACTCTGATAATTTTGATTCAAGACTTCCACTATTATAAAACAAACTAGAATCTAAATCAAAAAAGTATTTACAAAAAGAGAAAGATCAGTATTTTTGGGACCAATAGCTAATTGACTTGACTTCAAGGCACCATGTTGTTAGCTTCATGGTTGGAAACGTCAAGCATAATTAAGTTTACATTGTAGATGATGATATGTCAAAGATAACTTTCAAATGTCCTGGAGTGATAGGATCATTCTAATAGGTGGAGATGCCTTTTACTTTGAAGAATACAAGAGCAGTTCATCAAAAGGCTATGAATACAATTTTTGATGACTTAGTTGGCAAAACAATGCAAGTGTACATTGATGATGGAGTAATTAAAGTCAAATCTCATGAAAGGCACATCAAAAAATTTGATCCAAGTCTTTGAACAAATACGTTGAAATAATCTAAAGATGAACCCTTTCAAATGTGCATTTGATGTTTTTGTAGGTAACTTTGTTAGGATTCTTAGTACACTAAAAGGGGATTGAAGTTAGCAAAAACATAGTCAAAGCAATTCTAGAGACTACTACTCTAACAAACAAGAAAGAATTGCAAAGCTTTCTTAGCAAGATGAATTTCCTTTGATATTTTATTTCTTATTTTTTGGTCGAACAAGAATATTTTCACCTATGTAGAAATTGCAAGCAAAAGAAGAATTTTGTTGGAAGGAGTGTTACTAATAGGCATTTGAAGATATGAAATGGTATTTAATGTCACCCCTAGTGATGTTGTCTCCATTGTCAGGAAAGCTATTTAAGCTTTATGTTTTGGCTTCTGATGATATAATTGGATGTTTTCTAACCTAAGACAATGGAATAGGTTTAGAAAGGGCTATCTTTTACCTTTCTAAGATTTTGAATTCCATAGACTAAAAATATTTGGCAATGAAAAAAATTATATTTTTCTTCACATTATTCTTGTGTAAAGTTACATTATTATTTGTTGTCGACTATTGTGTATGTTATTGACAAAATCGACATTCTAAGATATTTGTTGTCGAAATCATTTATCCATAAATGAGTTGGAAAATGAGCATCGAGTTTAATAGAATTTTCCCCACAATACTACCCATCAATGGCCATCAAGGGATAGACAATTACCGATAATGGTTCTAGTCATAAAAATGGTTTAGGTGTAGGTTTTAATCTTTATCAAAAGAGAAACCAATTGAATTTTTATTTACTTTAGATGAAAAAAATTCTCTAACAATGAAGCCAAATATGAGGCACTAGTAATTGGTTTAGATATTCTACTTCGTCAAGGAGCTAGATGTGTTAAAATTAATGGTTACTCACAATTAGTCATAAAACAAATTTCTCAAGAGTATAATTGTTTAAATGCTAGATTAATACAGTATTTGGCAATCATGTTTAAACTTTTGAAAATATTTGAGGATGAAATTATAAAACATATACCAAGGTGGGAAAATGAAAAAGCTAATGAATTAGGTCAAATTGCCTTTGGGTTCAAGATTGATAAAAGCAAATTTGCCAAATTAATTTAGTAATATGTTTTATTGGAAATGGTCCAAACTTGAGAAATGCTTTGTAATGAAGCCAACACTATGCCATTAGATTAGAGAACTTACTTATAAATTAACCTTTTCCAATTTCCATCATTGATTTTATCATATGTCATATTGGATCATCTTCTGGATCTTTTAGATCAATTTGGTTTATTTTCAACCAGTGATGGTGCTAATGGAATAACAAATTGCACCTTTTTAAAAGAGAGATGTTACATGATCTTTCACTCCCATTATCTGACCAATAAATAAAATGAGGTGCTTCAATTACCTTGGTGGTATGGATCTAACAATAAAATTTACTACTTTTGTAGCCATTACAACTTCCAATAAAATAACCATCAACAGTATTCAAATCAAATTAGTTAATAAATAGATCATATGGTTTCACTTTGGCCTTGCAACCCAAAATATAGAAATGCCTAAGACTAGGCTTTTCCAATACATCAAACCATATGGAGTTTTGTTTGGAAGTGTTTTCAAGTATTTTTGTTTTATTGTTTTTGAAAACAGTTTTTTAAAAACTGTTTTTAAAAACTGTTTTTCAAAAACTGTTTTTAAAAACTATTTTTCAAAAACTGTTTTTAAAAACTGTTTTTCTAGAATCAAAAAACAAAAAACTTGTTTGGATGTAAATTTTCAAAAGATGTGTTTTCTTTATTTTTGAAGATGAAAAAAATATATTTAATATTATTTACAACTTTGTCATTAATAAAAATAGGTATTCTTCT
>JANHAO010016782.1:0-14227 GCA_026873985.1 Saraca asoca
TTAATTTATTTGTAAAATATTAATATTAAGTCATTACTTAAAAACTTCTATAGAGTGATCTTAATTATTTAGATTAACTTTTTTTCCAATAAAAAATATTGAGAATGTATAGTAAACAGCTTTTTAATCAATTTTCAGGTCATCTGTGGAGTTATAGTTATTTAACTAAATCAATAAACTATTTTGAATGTTTAATAAATAACTATTTAAGTTATCTTTTTAACTATCAAAAAGCTAATTTCAAAAAGTTAAATAACTGAACTTTTTTAATTAATTGTTTAACATTTAAGGTGTAAAAAGACAACATTATTCTAAATTAATTTAAATTTTGACACCCTTACCTTTGGTACACCGAAAAAATCTTGTAGAATATATATATATGAAACATACTTATGATAAATTATTTTCTAATTAATTTATATGCATTAAATAAATTATTTAATCATTCATCTTTTTTCTCTCATCATCAAATTATAAGAAATAATAATCTAAACAAAAATAATAATAATAAACTTATTTCTTATCTAAAATTTTTTATTTCTTAATAAAAAATTTATAATAAATTATAACAATTTTTTAAAGGAAAATCTAATAAATAATAGATTATAATTATTTATTTTTAAATAAAATTTAATATATTATAATTATTTTTAAATAAAAATTAATAAATATAATAAATTATAATTATTTATTTTAAAAAACTTAATAAATAATAAATTAAAATGATTTTTTCAAAAAAAATTTGATAAATAATATTTTGAAATCTGAACATTATCAAAATAAAGGAATACTCAAATAAATTATAATATATATTTATATTTTTGTATATTATTTTATATATAAATAATTAATAAGAATTGATTTTACCCAACATTTTTATACATATAATAAATAGTTGATTTTATCAAATATCTTTATATAAATAGTTAATACTTTTAATTAATTAAATAAATTAATATCATTAATTATTAACTAGTCACTAATATAATTAGTTAATATAATCATCTAATTGACAAACATGACCGTTATATTTTTTAAGTCAATCATACAATATTATACGTTAATTATAAATATTTTTCATAATTAAGCAAATATATTTAATTTGTTTAATTTTAAAATGATAATTCATAAATAAATTTAATTATTCACGTGGTGGAACATCTCCCGAGCCAAGGAGAATTATTTGGAAAACTAGATCCGTAGCTTCCACTTTCATTAAAAAATACTGGTCATTCTCCGATGGGTCTCTCTGTTCATAGAAGAAATCGCACCACTACACCAGTCCAAAATGTTTTTGGGCTTTCTTTCAAATAATGTAGGGTTATAGGGCCTGAAAAAGCACTTCCATCAGTTAACCCACTCCACCGTCAGCTTACATCCCTATGAAAACAGCCCTTCAAAACCTCACCCAAACTCACCGTAATCAAATTTGTCAGTTTAGTTACAGCAGAATTTGCTTACATTTATTTTAGTGCAAATTACTCAAACACCTTTGACGGGTGACAAATGAATAGTTTGAATGGATTTAAACTAGATTACTAATTAATACAATAATAATAACTTATTTATCAATTTATTATCTAATTAAAATTTTATATAGGTCATGGATTAATTTATATATAAGATCAAATCCAACTCATCCATTTATTCATTTAATAATGATTATTTTTATATTATTTTTTCTTGTTTCTACAATTATATTTTACTGTCACAAATAAAAATTATTTTTTATCTATTAAAATTATAAATCATATTTTAACTCCATCATTAAAAAAAATTATTTTTAATATTAAATTCTAAATTATATTTTAACTTCATCATTCAAAAATAATTTTTTACTATTAACATTTTAAATTATAATTTAAAAGTAATTTATTTGCACTAAAAAAATGAAGAAAGGACTAATAAACTAAATAAAATATTTTATATTGTCATACTTTCCTTTTTTTTTACCTCAAAATATTTCTACATATTACATATATAATATATATAAAAATGAAAATCAAATAATTGTAATATGAAATTGACATTTCTTTAAAATTTAAAACATTTAGATTAAAAAAATACACCTTATCAAGAATTGACATTTCTTTAAAAAAATTGAAAATTTATTAAAATAAATAACTATTTAAATAGAAAAATTAAAGTTGAAAATATTACATAAATAAATATTAATTGACTATTTAAAAAAATTTTAGCTGTAAGTATCTTTATAAAGTTCAAAATACCAAATATACCATTTGTTTTATACTATAAAAGATGCTAAATATAATATAAATTTTTTTTCTTATCAAAATATTAAACATAAATATAAATGGATAAATAATTATTAACAAGTTAACCCAATATGACCCCTTAATTAACAGTGTCAATAATGACTAACTTACAATTATCCAAAAGTTAATATAAATTAGTTATAACAAGGATGGATATGAATGAGTAAATAAATGAGTTATAATTGTCAGGTTCATTGTAGGATTATGTTAGTATTTTAGAATTTTTGATTTTATTTTTATTTTTCATTTAATTTAATGTAATACTTTTTATTTAAAAAATATTTAATTTTAATTTTAAATAAAAATTAAATAGAATAAATCATGAATATCTACGGATGAATCTTTAATGATTTTTTCGTTAAACAAAGTAATATTTCATCTATCCATTTAACTTGCTAAATATTATAGATAGATTTGGATTTAATCCAAAACTGGATGGATTGAATGAATTCTTGAATATCCATTAATTTTGCCACCTCTAGCTCAATGCAAAGGCAGGTGAATGCATCAAGACTCTCCTTTCTAAAATTTTTATTTTATCCAAGATAGTCTTTTGAAATGATAAGAGTATCTATGAGCTCCACACTTCCACTTCTTAATTTAAGGCTAATTAGCCAAAGAGAGGCATAGTAGCAAGTAGCAACAAAGTATTATCCTCTCATCTATGTTCTTTCCCTGCAGAGCTAATTTTCTTATTGCTATGCCTTTTAAGGGACAAAAATTAGCCTGTAAGATGTAGGCATTACACCATGTATCATTTCCTGTTTCAACTTTCCTTACTTTACAACTCCAGACTAGCCAACAATAAACTAGGCTTATAGAGACTTGTCTTGTTGCGGGGAGTAAAAGCAACATAAAGGACAGCCCGCTATACAAAAATTTTGCAATCTTGTATACAGATTATATAGCAGAAGAGCTGTAAATCTAGGGAGAAAGGAATTACAATACAAATAATTTAGTTCAAATACATATCCACTAACCATATAATTTATGGGGACATCCATCATTAGAGTGAAAAAAAAATATATATAAAACAGATAAGCATCATTAGTGCAAGAAGAAAAACATGCTGTACCAAAAAAATCACACATCAAGAATAGGTTAGGCTTGATAGGCAGCCCATTAAGTAGTCATTCAAGTGTTTTTTTTTTTTTTTTTTTTCTGAACTTCAAAACTTTCTTGCTTCTTACTTCATGCGTACTCTGGATTGAGTGCCAATGCCTCATTGTAGATCATCTCTTTTATTTTCTCTTCATCCAAAGGTTGTTGCTCAAAATTAAATGAGAATGGCTCCGGGCAGACAGGTTCATCAGCTGCATCATGCAGGTTTGCAAGGTATGGATGTGCTAATGCTTCTTCAACTGTCCATAGTTAAACAAAGAGAAATAAGATTCTGCATAGTTTATTCCATACATGTTTTACAAAGTAAGATTTTAGTATTTCATAATGTTATGTCTTGTCAAGCATAACAAAAGTATAATGAGAGAGAAGGAATGAGAAAGTTACCTGTAATTCTTTTAGCAGGATCAATGGTCAACATTCTATCAATGAGATCGATGGCTAAGGGATGAACATGGGGGAAAACCCTAGCTAATTGTTGACGAGGATACTGGGGAAGTTGTCGGATATATCTTCTTGCATCCTCATTTTTTACTAACCCAAAGTCAGCCTCAGTTGGAGTGCCAAGAAGCTATAGAAAAAGAGCATGTGTAAGAATACACCGAACAACATTACATCCTAAGACTACATCCATATATTCACTATCTTAGATAACTTGAAATACTAAAAGGATTGTCAAATTATCTAAGCAATGTAACTAAACATCATATTTTTTGAGTCGTCATCATGAATATTTTCAACGGGATATATGTGGGAAATTTTTTAGCAGACTAACAAAATTAACTTCATGATCTAAGCAAGATGGAAAAGACTTGTGCATTCTACACACTTACAGATGACAAAATGTAAAAGCTAATGATATCAGTCTCTTTTCTCCCATCTTACCTCTGTCAATAGCCTCATCTGATGCACATGATCTCTGCCTGGAAATAAAGGCTTTTTATTCATAAGCTCCATGAAGATGCAACCTACAGACCAAACGTCTATTGCAGAAGTGTAATCTGAAGAGTTCAACAACAACTCAGGAGCCCTGTACCATCTGGTGACCACATATTCTGTCATGAAATCATTTTCCATAGTTGTCCTTGCAAGCCCAAAATCACATATCTTCAGATCACAATTTGCATTCAGCAAGAGATTGCTTGGTTTCAAATCTCTATGGATAATGTTTGCAGAATGTATATATTTCAGTCCCCGGAGAATCTGATACAAGAAATACTGCAAGAACAACCACAAAATGTTAGTTCTAGTGCTGCTTAAGTGTTTATTAACAAAAGATTGGCCCAAGGCTCAAAATTATAATCAATTGAATAAAACTTGAATCGGAAGCTTATTACCTGGCAGTGCTCTTCTGAGAGATTTTGATTGGAGCGGATGATGTGGTGAAGATCAGTATCCATGTGTTCCATGGCAAAGTACACGTCAGTAAACTCTCTACGCAAGGGTGGAGGAAGCACATCTCTCAAGCCAATTACCTGTTTAACATGAAAAACACGTTTACTAACATCTAAACCCTGTAAATGCTAAAAATGGCCAAACTTTACCACATAGACATCAACTTTCAACTTTCCTAAACTATATTGGCCAAGTAAATTGTTAAAATCTTGATTTTATGAACCAGTTTCAAATCTCATGTTGCTAAACTTGTTATAAGTTCCTCAAATTAAAAAGTCATGGTCAACTATTGCCAACTATGGGAGATGACTTGACTCTGTATTATATCCAAATAAATGCTGGTAGTACAATATATATGTTACCAATATGTTTTTCATAGATCCTACAATAAATTTGTTTATGATATCTAAATTCAAGTGGAAAACTGAGAGACTTACATTTTCATGATCCAAATGACGAAGAAGCTTAATCTCGCGGAGTGTACGCTTAGCGTCCATGAGATTATCAAAAGCATTCGCTATCTTCTTCATTGCCACCATCTCGTTAGTCTCCGTATTCATCACCGAGCTTCAACACAACAACCAACTATTTTAGCAAAGACACAGACATAACACAACAATCAACATATATAGTCAGAATATATGATGTAAAGAACAACAAAATTAGCCAAACACATACAAACATAAAATTGATCATGATAGAGCTCAATTGAAACATTAATGAGAAAATACAATGGATAAAGTAGTACCAGACAATTCCATAGGCGCCGCGACCAATAGGCATGATCGGAGGTCGGTACTTAGCCGTAACCTCGAAGAGGTTACTGAATATGTTGTACTGAATGTACTGTCCTCCATAAGTCGGGATCGCCGGAAAATCGGAGGCACCGTTCTGATTAACGTTATCCATTTCCGATCTCTTTTTGCAAACTTGAGTAAAAAAGCTTTCTCTCTCAAAGACTTTCTAGCTCAATTTACTCTCTCTCACTCTAGAAATTGTTGGAGAAGGAAAGAAGTGTGCTGAATCTGGAATATCGAGTTGAAGATTTTAAATATAATTAAGAGGCGAGTCAAAGAGTGTGCTTGGTCTTGATGTTGAGTTCGGAGAAACTGCGAGGAAGAAGATACGAAAACGCGCGAGCAGAAAAACGAACACGCGTTAAAGAAACCGGAGGGCCCTGATTGTAGCCGCCTCCTCATCAGGGCCCCTTGTTCAATTATTTCGACTGCCATCCATTTATTTTTATATTTCTTTTACGTTACTGGCAGGCTCTCTCTTATTTATATTAAAAAGGGCGAAAATACAAATAATTCTTTCAAAAATAGTTAACGTCATGCAGTGCTTTTTAAAACTTTTAATTTTACTAATATTGTCGTCAGAATTCGGTTCGTATGGAGAAGCCAAATTTCGGCTAACGGAATGTGGATTTTAGGAATCAATGTCGCTTTTGAAGTGTTGGAAGTGAGCCGGGAGGAAGAGAGGGAAGGAAAGACAGTGTTTTTAACGTGGTTCGGCCAAATCCGGGCAGTACCGGATCCTACGTCCACAACGGAAGTTTTATTGATAATTTGTAAAAGTTTTGTTTACAATATTGGCCTCCTCCTTTCTGCTAACAAAGCCGTCCTATTTATAAAAAAATGAGAGCATATATACATTTAATGCTAGCTACAGTTGTGTTACATCAAATAAATGAGAAAAGACAATAAAAAGATCGTACCCCGGCCATAGGCCGTGGAGCAAGCTTTCTTAGGCCGACATGTAGGCTCGTAGCAGTCACCATGTCAGGCAAGGTATTCTGCTGGTCTCAAGCGAGAGCTTCACGGGGAAGCCGCTAGGCTTGCCGTAGTGAGGGGGCGAGTGCAAGCGGAGCGGTCGCTGGGCCGATGCTTGAGCCCATTATCGCTGAGTCGTGCCATCGCCAGAGGGTGGCCTTTCGGACCATGGTCGAGCGAGGCGAGTGAGACAGGGTTCGACGCTTGTTGCCGTTGTCTAAGCTCCCGAAGGTTCTTCGCTGAAGCGCGAGGACTAGTCTTCGGGTCCTCGGGGACTCGTCCACGCGAGGCTATTTTTTAGTGTATAACATAAGCCTCCCAACTCTCGGTGTGCTTTGCGGATCGGGAGTTGCATATTTTTGAGGCTGGATTCGTATCTTCAGCCAGTGTCCTTCTTTGACTGAGATGTCATATCAAATGTCTTTCCACATTTGCTTTAGGCCATGCTTTTTCCTGTTTGCCATTTTTGGCCGTTGGCGTGGCATTGTCGCTCGTTTGGAGCCATTGGATGAAGATTTGGCCAAATTCTTTCTGAATTTCTTCAAAGGGCTTGAGCAAGTCTATAAGTAATCTGAGGTATTCTTCTTTTGCCTCAGAAAATTTTAATGGAGGAGAATGAAGAGCTGTTTGAAGCTTTCCGGCGTCTTGGCTTCCGATGAAGCTTGCTGAGACATGGATGGTCCGTTGCATGGTGGTGGGAGACACGGATGGACCGTTGCACGTGATCTCGTCGTAGAGCCTAGTAGAAGGGCTCTACGAGGTTCTCACGGTAGCTTCTGGCCACCTCCTCTGGTCGTTGTTGGTAGCTCTACTAACTGGCCTGCTAGTTTCTGGGGACGCTCCGGTTCCGACCCAAATAGGCACGATGGCGGAGGAATAAGCAGGAGGGACTATGGGCTGTTGCTCTGTCGCCAGGAGTAGGCTTAGAGATCGGCCTTTCCCTCCGCAGAATCGTCACCTTGCTTGTCGAGGTTCTTTTGTACATAGGATGAGTTCTTCTCCTTTTCAGACATTGTAATGAATGCTTTACGCATTGTTGTATGTACACTTCTGACAATTAATGAGAATTTCTCTTTTAGCTAATCAGTTGTTCTTTACTTCCCAGTCTATTCATCATTCTGCGAGTGAGCTATGTTTTGAGCGATTACGAGTGATACGCCCATATGTGGGGATTGTAAATCCGTATGTGAGATGCCGAGTGTACTAGTATTATTTCGATTGTGGCGAGGTAAAGATCATTCGCTGGGTTTTTGAATCTCGGGTAGGCTCAGAGTCGTTACACTCTTGATTTTGTTTGCATGGTAGCGAGGTGAGAATCGTTCGCTGTAACAAACGCAACCGCTATAGCGAGGTGAGAACCGTTCGTTGTAACAAACGCAGCCGCTATAGCGAGATGAAAATCGTTCGTTGTAGTGAGAGTGCTGTAACGAGGTGAAAATCATTCATTGTAGCAGGAGTGCTATAACGAGGTAAAAATCGTTCGTTGTAGCAAGAGTGCTGTAACGAGATGAGAACTGTTCGTTGTAGCAAGAGTGCTGTAACGAGGTGAGAACCGTTCGTTGTAGTGAGAGTGCTGTAACGAGATGAAAATCGTTCGTTGTAGCGAGAGTGCTATAACGAGATGAGAACCGTTCGTTATAGCGAGAGTGCTGTAACGAGGTGAAAACCGTTCGTTGTAGTGAGAGTGCTGTAACGAGGTGAGAACCGTTCGTTGTAGCGGAAGTGCAAGGGCAGAGAAAGAATTTTTTTCTCAACGGAGTTTGGCCAATCGACAGTTTATATTAATTTTGAAATACCACAACCGGTACAATACGGCAAAGACTCAAAATATGATTCTGATGGAGGACTCAGGCTCCTGGGTGACTACTCGCTGGGCCTGTTGAGCGCGCTGCCCGGAGGGCTATACTACATAATCCTATAGGTGGCCCTTTCTGATGAGGCGTTTGATGGCGTTTTTCAGAGCATGGCACTTTGAAGTGGTGTGCCCAGCCTCGTGATGATAGGCACAGAATCTTTTCTGGTCCCTGGACTTAGTGGGTATTCTCAGTGGCCGAGGTTTTCTAAAGTCCTCGTTTTGTCTTTCTATAGCGAAGATCTTGTCCTGCGTATCCGACAGGATGCTATAGCTCTCGAAGCGACCGTTGGGTCGCTGAGGATTTGCTCTCTTCGTGAGGTGAGGAGTGGGGTGGTCAATACTCTTGCCATTCCTCTTTTTGCCTGCGGTGGGACCATTTTGGCCCATTTTATGGTTGGGTTCCTCCGTCCCAAAGGTTTCTTCCCACCTTATCTGTTTGGTCGCTCGCTCATAGAATTCAGCGAGGTCTCGAGCAGGGGACTTGTAGAGGCTCCTGTACAGTTTACCATCTTTACAAAGTCCTGCTAAGATGGCTGTTAGAAAGCTTTTCTCCAAGGGGTTCTCCACGGAGTTAGCCTCATGTCTAAACCGGGCTATGTAACCTTTGAGCGCCTTGTCCCTGCGTTGGAAAATCATCGCGAGATGATAGGGAGGCGCAAGTTGTCTCTTTAGCACCCGATATTGGTCTATGAATTTCTTTTGACAATCCTCCCAGTTGCCAATACTGTGCGCGGGGAGGCGCCTGAGCCAAGCGCAAGGGACCGCCCCTAGAGTGGCAAGAAAGACGCGACACTTCAACAGGGGTTCGATCGTCTGGAGGTCCATTTATGTGTTGAACACGTCTAGGTGATTGCTCGGGTCACTATTCCCCTCGTACAGCGAAGTGGCGGGCACCTTGAGTTTCTATGGGAGAGGTTGCTTCTCAATCCCCATAGAAAATGGTGAGGTCTCCTCACGATACATCCGATCTTTTTGAGGTAGTGGGCGCTCCTCAAGTAACCTCAGCCTCCGGAGAACCTCATCCATCGTTGGGCATTAGTTTTCACGCTAGGAGGTGGAGCTTTCCGCGTGTTGCGAGCCCCCCGACCGCTAGCTGTCGCGGTCGTCGCGGAACTCTCTCCGAGCTTCTTCTCGAAGCTGGTTGAGTTGAGCCATGACTTCTTCCTGTCTTTGGGCGCTTTGTACTTGTGCCTGGGGAAGTGCTTTAATAGTCTCAGCCAACGCTCTGACTGTATTTTCCAGTGCTGCATGGGACTGCCGAGGCGTCTGAGCCTCTTGAGTTTCGGGTGCACTATTATGCTGCTGAGATGTTGGAGCCGTAGAGCTCCGAGTTGTTCTTCCTCGGGCGATTGCTGAACAGCAGTGGAGACTTCAAAGAGTGGATGATCCCCACAGACGGCTCCAGATGTTGTCGTCGGAATTCGATTCGTACGGAGAAGCCGAATTTCGACTAACAAAATGTGGATTTCAGGAATCAATGCCACTCTTGTAGTGTTGGAAGTGAGCTGGGAGGAAGAGAGGGAAGGAAAGACAGTGTTTTTAACGTGGTTCGACCAAATCCGGGCAGTACCGAACCCTACGTCCACGGTGGAAGTTTCATTGATAATTTGCAAGAGTTTTGTTTATAATATTGGCCTCCTCCTTTCTGCTAACAGAGTCATCCTATTTATAAAAGAAGGAGAGCATATATGCATTTCATGCTAGCTACAGTTGTGTTACATCAAATAAATGAGAAAAGATAGTAAAAAGACTGTACCCTGGCCATAGGCCATGGAGTAGGCTTTCTTAGGCTGACATGTAGGCTCGTAGCCGTCACCATGTCAGGCAAGGTGCTCTGCTGGTCTCAAGCGAAAGCTTCATGGGGAAGCTGCTAGGCTTGCTGTAGCGAGGGGGCGAGTGCGAGCGGAGCGGTCGCTGGGCCGATGCTTGAGCCCATTGTCGCTGAGTCGCGCCGTCGCCAGAGGGTGGCCTTTCGGACCATGGTCGAGCGAGGCGAGTGAGACAGGGTTCGACGCTCGTTGTCGTTGTCTAAGCTCCCGATGGTTCTTCGCTGAAGCGCGAGGACTGGTCTTCGGATCCTCGGAGACTCGTCCGCGTGAGGCTATTTTTTAGTGTATAATAACTAATAATTCTACTAAATTTTAAAAAAATTAAAAATAACAAAATTTCACTTAAAAATCAAAATAAGGCATATGATCCATCCTCACCCTCTCTAACTATTTTCAGCATAAATTTAGTCCAATTAATGAATTTTATTTTGAACTAAATTATTAATGATATAATTGAGTTTTTAGTATAGTTAAGATATTAATCAAAACAAGTATTTTAAATAAATTATTGATGAAATTTGACCTGACCACATCTAGAAAGACAGCATATATGTTTTTTAAATTTTTTTTATTATTTCCTTGAATTTACTATGTTAAAAAAATGGTTAAAAAAAATCACAAATGGCCTTTTTTTAATTAAAATTTTAATATTTTTAACGTTTTTAAAATTTCAACAGAGTTATTCGTGGGATTTGAAATTTTAAGAGGATTATGTTACAATAGATCTTATATTAGAAAATAATTTATATTTTTTCCTATATTAAATCAAATTAAATGTAAATTAAGGATGCCTTTCGAAGAGAGAAAAAGTTCTTTTAAATTGTTTTTTTAATTTTTATTAACAATTAAAAGAAAAGAATGGCTTAAAAAAGACTTTTTTTCATTTTTAATTAAAAATCACTTTTCTTAATTACTGTATATTACATAATCTTATTTCATTCTCTCTTCTTTCATTCAATCTCACCCTTTCTTCTCTTGCCCAACTCTTTCCCGGTCCCTCCTCCTCTTCCCAACCCAACCTCTCTTTCATGTATTTCTTTTTCTCTCTGTTCCTTTTCCCTCCTCCCCTTGCTCCCCTTGGTCCCCCACTCATTTTTTCTATTTTATCTCTTTTTCTTATTCTGACTTTCTATTTATATAAAATTGATACTCAATAAATTTATCAAAAATAGAGAATAATATTAGAAGAGTCAACAAAGATGTTAATAATGTTAATCAAAGGTTAATTGAATGTGAATAACTATATAGAAGTAATGAAGATAAAAATCAAGAAGAATTTGAACTTGTTATTTTTAATATAGAATATAATTTTCATTTAGATTTTTACTAGTAAAATTTTATGTTAACTTCTACCATAATAATATTTTAATAACAAAATGATTATTGAGTGTCTTGATTGTAAACATGAAAATATATGTACATAAATATTTTTAATAAAAGAAAATAATTTGTATTTATATATGAAATAAAGGAAAATATTTTCTCTTATTTTATTTAAACAATAAAAAAGTTAATTCATTTTTTAAAAAATATACTTTCTTACAAAATATTTTTTTATAAAATTTTATTTTCTTCCAGAACAAACCCTAAATTAAATGGTGTATTCACCTACAGATCAAGTAGATATATATATATATATATATATTTAAAAAAATCAGATAATGTACATAAGACCTTATCTATAATGCAATTTTTGTCTGCTAGTTTTGTTTATGTAAATTTTATATATAGACGTAGGCATTATTATATTTAAATATTTGTTTTAAAAATATTTAAATTTTAAAATTAGAAATGTTTGTTATCCAATAACATTCAATTGGTGGAAAATGTCATAAAGACTACTAGGTATTCAACAAGAGTCCATTATATGGCAAGGGATGGTCGTTATGTTGAAACTAAAAATTAAAAAAATAAAAGAAAAGTAAAATATTTCTAAAGATGAATATGATAAAAGAGAAATTCTTTAATCATAATTTTAACTTAATATACAAAGAAATTCTATCTAACTCACAATCTTGTTAGTTTATTTCTCTTCCTCACTTTTTTTATTGCATTACTAAATTTGAAACAAGCAATATTTATAGATAAAACTAAACTAATAAGATGAGAAGAAAAATCTTCAACTTTATTAGAATAAATTAACATTATCTTTACTAAGCTTTTTCTATTACATTCCAGAAATAAAGGGTTAAGGTTTATCCCAACAGATCAACCTTATTTTCACTAAGATTTATCTATTGCATTCTAAAAATAAAGACTTCAAGTTTATCTCAAATTTTAGCCTTATCTTGTTACAGTTGAGGTTTCACTTTCCACAATTTAAGACTTCAGCCTTTATCATTTTTTTTAAAAAATCTAATTTAGATTATTTTCAATAACCTCCCTTAAATTTGATTTTTGAAATAACACAAAGTATTATCTTTAATTTCTAAAACGCATCCGCCTTTAGTAGTTTTGTCAGAATGTCTGTAACTTGATCTACAAACTTATAAAATTTTAGTTCAATTTCACTATTTTTTACTAACTCACGAATATAATAATACTTAATACCAATATGCTTGCTTCTGCCATAGAAAATTGAATTTTTGGCCAATGCAATAGCTGATTTATTATTGCACATTATTTTTGTAGCACATGCATGTTCATGTATTAATTCACCAAGCACCCTATGAAGCTAAACTACTTGATATGCTATAGAAGCTGCAACCATATGCTCTGCTTCTGCTGTGGAAAGCACAACAACCTATTTTTTTTAGGATCATTAAAAAAATCCTTGTCCAAGAAAGAAAACATACCCATAAGTGCTTTTTCGAATTTCCACATCACTTGCCTAATCACTGTTTGTGTATCCCATCAAATCGAAATTGTTAGAGTAGGAGTAAAAGATCCCATTATCATGATACCACTCATATATTATAAAATTTGTTTTGCTACTTGCAATTGTAATTGGCAAGGTTCTTTCATGAATCAACTAATAATCCCCATATCATAGGTGATATCTGGTCTGATGTAAGTCAGATATCTCAGACTGCTAACTAGGCTTTTGAAATATGTGAGATTTATTAGACCATGTTTGGTTTAAGTATTTCCTATTTTCATTTTCAATGAAAATAAGAAATAAGAATGAAAATAAGAAATAAGGTTGGAAACATGTTTGCATTAATTTTGTTGAAAATGTTTCTTGAAAATATTTCCTAAAATGGACTGAAAACTGAAAATGGAAAAAAGTTGTTTTCATTATTTTTGTTTTCAAAAGTTGAGAATACAATGATACTATTGTAAATAAACTGAGTTTCATTTCCTATCCCAATGTTAGTTTTTTTTTTATAAGACAAATGGGAAAATTATTATAACTCTTTATATGTTTATATAATTATTAGTTTTTTTTTATAAGACAAATGGGTCAAGACACATGGTTGCACTTAACAAATAGTAATGCTTACTTATTTGGATTAACTAAGTATTTTTTGTGAAGAAAAAGTGTAATAAATTTAATATTATTAAGAATTTGTGTAACTATATATGTATATAAGATTTTATTATTTATAATTTTTATTTCAAAAATTATAAATAATAAAATCTTAATAATTTTTTTTTTTGGATAAGACAAATGGGTCAAGAGACATGGTTATATTTAACCAATAGCAATGGTTACTTATTTGAATTGACTAATTATTTTTTGTGAACAAATAGTGCAATGAATTTAATATTATTAAGAATTTGTGCAATTATATATATACATATATATAACATTTTATTATTTATAATTTTTATTTCAAAAATTATAAGTAATAAAATTTTAATAACTTTTTTTTATAAGACACATGATTGTTTTTAACAAATAGCAATGGTTATTCATTTGAATTAACTAATTATTTTTTGTAAATAAACAGTATAATAAATTTAATATTATTAAGAATTTGTGCAATTATATATATAAGATTTTATTATTTATAATTTTTATTTCAAAAAATATAATTA
>JANHAO010016783.1:0-14225 GCA_026873985.1 Saraca asoca
ATAATAAAGATAAATTCTAAAGACATAATTCAATCCAATGAATTGTGAAATTCTAAAGAATATATTTAATATCATAAATGAGATTTATTATTTAATGACAATGATTAATGGGTATCGTGAATGAATGAGGATTTATGGGATGTAGGTTACTGTGGCCAGTGGTCTTCCTACATTGGAGTTGGAAAGTCTTGAACTCTCCTATATATACCTTCATTAGTCCTACAAGTGAGGCATGCAAAAATATAATACTGCCTGACTAAAAGTAGCAAGCTAATCACTTACAGAAAATCTTATTATTCTCTATTTCTCTTGTTTGTGTAAGTTTAGTTTACACTTCATTTTACAATCTTTATCTTGGAGATTTTAGAAGAAGAGTCGTTTTCGTGACTTAAGAAGAAATTTAGTAGAAGCAAAATGGCAGCATCAGGTATGATATTATATATTTTTAATAAATGCAGAATCATACCTTTTATTTCTAATATATTGTATATTTATTTATATTTTTATCTTATTTAATTTTTAAAAAAAAATAGGATATCAAAAATTAATATATCAAGTCCTAATGAATCTCCTGGAATCAGGTTACTACTTTCATGTCTATTTTAAATTTTATAATTTAAGTTTTATTTTTATTCAGATTTTATTATTTATTTATCTTTTTTTTTAACTTTTTGAGAATTGATAGAAAAATTTAAAGTCAAAAAATCAAGTTCTAATTAATCTTCTAAAATTAAGTTCCTACTATTACGTTTATCATAAGTTTTTAATTTAAATTTTATTTTTATTGAGATTTTATTGATTACTTATTCTTATTCTTCTTACGCATAAGTTTTTGAAATTAAGTGACAAAAATCTAAAAATAAAATCTTAATTAATATTTAAAAATAAAATCCCTAACATTATCTTTATTTGTTATATAAGTTTTCTAATTTAAATTTTGATTTTCTGATTGATATTTTATTTTTTATTGTTAAAATATTTTCTTTTCTTTGATAAATTGCACTTTCTTATAATCAAATAAAATTTTATGTATTTCTAATAGTAAATAAATAAATATTATTATTCTTTGATATTTACATTTATAGTAATTATTATACTTAGAAATTAATTGATAGTCATTACATACATGGATCACATGTAAATTTTAATAGGTCTCTAGTTTATATAAATTAATGAGTAGGTGTATTCATATTTTACAATGAAATTATGCATCGCAAAGGTATTATTCTAGTATTTATCTTCCTCATATTATAATAGCCATAACACTTGCTTTCATCTAAATGTCACTATGTAGAGTGTCTTCCACTCTTCAACATAGGGCTGTGAAAAAAAATTATTTCTTTTTTTTTTTTTCATTCTAATTCAAAACGTAGATAGACCTCCTGAATTTTTTTTAATCTTTTACTAATTCAAAATACTTTTTCTTTTATCCATATTAAATAATTTATATATAAGTAAATAATTATATTTATATTATAAATAAAATACTAAAAGTTAATAATATCTAATTTTGATTTCATAAATTGTATCTATCTAAAAAATCTTACTCTTTAAATATTAAATGCTAAATGTGTTATTTCATAATTTCCCTTTTTAAAAAATTTATCACATATAAATATAGTTTATCGCATATAAACATTTTCTTGAAGATGAAATATTAATTATGGTATCTACATATAAATATAACTAAAAAATAGTTCGAAGGTATACATGAACTTTTATTAATTAAATAATTAAAATTTCTACTATAAAGTAGTTAATTTAAATTTTTAAATAAAATAATTTATAAATAAATTTATCTGAATATTAATATATTAAAAAAAAATTGGAAGGATGAAAAAGATTCAACTGATAAATTTAGCTAATTTGAAATATTAATGTAATAATTTTATCAAATTAAAAGAAATATAGAATTCCTTTACAATTAATATGAATATAATTATGTTAATTATATAGTCATGTGATAGGTGATAATATGATGATAGTTTGCCCATATTTAAATATATTATAATTTATAATCTAAATTCATATTACAAAATACTATTAAACAAAATCAATCAAATTCATGCATCACACAAGCTACAAGCTAGTATTTATATAAAAGAGAATCCCTAGGACACATAGCGGTTTCTCATGAAGTATTTTCTCTTAAAAACATATTTGATCCTATTTTGTATTTAAAATATAATCATAATACTAAAATAGAAAATTTAGTAATAAAATTTTGTTTTATATTTAAAAAAAAGTGTAAGATTCTTTGAAGTAATATCATATTACTGTAATTATATTATGTGTAAATCAAGGAAGTATACCCTATTTTTTATTATAATAATTGATTTGCTCATATTATAATGAAATATATTTTTTAAATGCATTTTTATATTGTTGTAATTTATATTTTTACCAAGACTAACATAATTTGATTTAGACAAACTATCTTTTTAAATTTATGCAAAGATTATGATACTTTAAATCATGTATTCCTTTTTCATATTCTATATGTAAAATATAATCATAATTCTAAAATAGAAAATTTAGTAATAAAATTTTATTTAACATTTAAAAAAATTTAAGATTCTATAAAGAAATATTACATTGTTTCAATTTATATTATAAGAAAATCAAAGATATATACCCTACTTTTTTATTATAATTTGTCACTTATGTAAAAAATTAGTACAATCAAATATATTTTTAAACGTAATATTATATTGTTGCATTTTAAAATCACTGGTTTGCTCATATTATATCTTTTTATTTACTAATATTATATTATTGTAATTTATATTTTTATCAAAATTAACATTATTTGATCTAGATAAATTATATTTTTAAATTTGTAAAGAAATTATAATATTTTAAATCATATATTATTTGATTATTTTTTTATATTTAAAATATAATCATAAGTCTAAAATAGGAAATTTAATAAGAAATTCATAGAAGTTTAGATGTAACATGAGTCATAGCTCAATATTCAGATTCTGCACTTGATCGAGATATAACAACTTGTTCATACTTTTCCAAGATACAAGATTTTCATTGACAAACACACAATATCCTGAAATAGATCTTTAGTCCATAGGACATCCTGCCCAGTTTGTATCAGAAAAGCCTTCTACTCTACAATAGCCATGATTTTTGTTTAAGATAATGAGAGCTTTTTGGAAAATTCATGAACTAACTTACTACATTAATTAGGAAAGAAATGTCAGGCCTAGTGATAGTAAGATAGTTTAATTTTCCCACTAATCGTCTGTATCGCTTTGGGTCTTCTGGTAGTTCTCCATCTTCCAATCCAAGTTTAACATTTGGAATCATAGGGGTATCACATGGTTTAGTCCCAAGCAAACCTGTTTCATTTAAAAGATCAAGCACATATTTTCTCTATAACAAGAAAATTCCTCAATTATTTCTAGCAATCTCAATACCCAACAAGTACTAAAATGCTCTTAGGTTCTTAGTTTGAAATTTGGTTTGGAGAAAAGTCTTCAATTTTGAAATGCCCAAACTATCATGGCCAGTAATCATAATATCATCCACATGGACAACCAAAAGAATACAACCAGAATTTGATTATTTATAGAAAATAGAATGATCATGATCACTTTTTTACATCCCAAATTCCGTGACCATATTACTAAATTTTCCAAACTAGGCCTAAAGAGACTATTTCAATCCATACAATGACTTTTTCAAACTATACAATTTGTCTTTTTTATACTCCCCATAAGCAATAAACCAAGTGATTGCTCGATATATACTTCTTCAAGTAGATTACTATGGAGAAAAGCATTTTTCACATCAAGCTGATGAAGAACCTAGTTTTAAGAGGTAGCAAGAGAGATAAATAAATGAATAGAAGGAATCTTAGACATAGGAGAAAAAGTTTTGGAATAATTGATGCCATAACTCTGAGCCCTCTTTACCATTAAGCGAGCTTTCAATTGAGCAACTATACCATCCTAATTAACTTTCATGGTAAACACCCATTTATACTTAATAGGTTGCTTACCATGTTGTAAAGGCATAACATCCCAATTCTGATTGGCCTCAAGAGCCATCATTTCTTCCTCCACAGCAACACACCACCTATCATGAGAAAGTGCCTCCAAAACTAACTTAGGAATAGTAGTAGAATCCAACCAGACAATAAATCATTATGACGAGATAAGTAAAGATGAATAAGACACAAAGGTAGAAATCAAATAAAGGTCATTATGGGTACCTTCTTAAGTGCAACTATAAATATCTTTTTGTTGAGCAAGAGGAAAGTTAAGATCAGAGGACTAGGAAGTGGATCTTATGAGGAAGAAGTTGATAAAGGAGACGAAGATGATGGAATGTCTATAACAGGCACTCTACTTAATGTCTCAATAATGGTAGAAGGATGAACTACATTTGGTATTTACACTTTACCAGAATAAACATACTTAATGATAGGATAAATCCAAGTTTTAGTGGAAGAGGCATGAGAATCCTGAGGAGTGGAAAATACAAGGAAATATTCATTAACAAATTTAGAATCTGACACCAAGCAAAAACACTCAGATCCAAAAAATGGAGTGGACTTAAAAAAATTAACATCAAAAGAAACAATATAAAGACCTAATTTAGGGGAATAACATTGATATCCGTTATATAAGGAAGCCAACTCATCCTAAATGAGTACGCAAACAGTCTTAGAGTGGCAAAAGGACCGGCTAAGGAATTTCCAGACTGCTTTATTGTTAGGTCACATCATGAAGCGACCTCCCTAAAGGAAGCTCGTGCGCGGAGGAACGAAGCTTGACCTCCCTACTCCCAAGATCGGGCAAGTGACCTAATAAACAAAGCATAACCAGCGACCTAAAGGCTTGCCAGACAGATGATTGAATCATGTCTTGTCTCAATGGAAAAGTGGGGCCCATTTGTAAAAAATATCCCTACAGCAGCTGAAAAAGAAGATTCAGTTTGTATACATTGTCTTGTACATTAAATGTTGATATAACTTACTTACTACATATGTAATTACCATTATAGCCTCCTCTCCTCTATAAAAATGAGGAAGGAGGCCCTTTTGGAAAAAAAAAAGAGAGAAAGAAGAGAGACCTCACTTCTATACTAAAAACTCTGCAAAAGAAACAGAGACCAAGCATTGTAACATTGTAAAAGTATTGTCTCAATAACACACTACCATGGACTAAGGGTCCGATGATATCCGAATTTGGCTGAACCATGTTAAACTTTGCGTCTTCCCTCTACTCTTCCCTTCTTCTTCGCTGTTCTTATTATTTTCACTGTGTTCGAACCAGAAAAAGGTCTGAGATCTTAAAGAATCCTACCTGTTGGCCGGGTTTTAAGTCATCACCAAAATCTGACGTCAACATCTTGGTGCCATCTGTGGGAATCTCACCTATTTTAATTCGTTCTTGCTACAATGGCCAAAAGCAGAGCCACCAGAGCATCAAATGTGCAGCCCCATCCTCTGGATAGCCATGTTTCGATAACAGATTCATCAACTGCTTCTATCATCAGAGCAACTACTAGTATGCCTCTGGCCAATTTAGCACAACCAGTCCCCATCGCCAACAGCGTTGACGGACCACTGACCTAGCTCCAATGTTAGGAGAAACTTGAGCATATGATAGAAAAGCTGACTAAAACAGTCATCACATTGGTGCACATGCAAGCTCAAAATGTGCCAGAGTAGGCTGAAGCCACCGTACCTGAAGTGGAGCACTCCAAAGCAGTTGATCAGGAGCAAACCTCAAACCATCATTCACATAACCGGATCAGTGAACCAGACTATTGAGTCTCAAGTTGAAGACTGGGGGGCTTGGATATTATGGTAGAAGGTCTCCTTCAAAGAGTCAAGCACTTGGAAGGACACCCCTAAGCTCAAAATGGCAAAAGTCATTCTGTAGAGCGAACCCCCTTTTCTAGGGAAATCATGAAGGAACCCCTTCCGTGCAAACTCAAAATTCCAAACATTCCACTGTATGATGGAGACAGCAATTCGTACAACCACCTAGACCTATTCAACATCCAGACGGACCTACAAGCCTGTAACCCCTTGATCAGGTGTCGTGTCTTCTCGGCTACTTTAGGTGAAGTCCCTAGAAGCTGGTTCAAGAGCCTTCCAGCTCGTAGCATTAGTAGCTGGGAGGGATGTCAGGAGAGGTTTCTAGACTAATATCAAGCACTAAAGAAGTAGCTCACGCCCTCATGCCATCTTATTACGGTCTTCCAGGGCAAGTAGGAAGTGCTGAAGGACTACATTAGTCACTTCAAGCTTGAAGTCAACAATGTTGAGAAACCCTCGGATGAGGCTATTCTGGCTGCCATATCGAAAGGACTTCGTAGGGATGGAAAGCTGTTCAATAGTTTGTACAAATCTTCGGTCAGCAATCTGGGAAAATTTTATGAGCAGGTCACGATACAAGTCAGGTGGGACGAGACTTTTGGCTCACAGAAAATCGAAACGAGTAGTTCAGCTCTGAACAAGAAAAGAAGTAACCGTGGGAACTGAAATGACAACCCCGAGTGCCAGCTCACCAAAAAGAGCAAGGATGAGTGACCCCTATTCCAAGCTTGCCACAACACTTACAGCATCTTGTCAAACACTCAGGACAAGATCTTTATAATGGAAAGGGATAAGGAGGACTTCGAAAAGCCTCCACCCTTGAAGACTCCTGGCAAGTCCAGATTCAACAAGGGAAAGTTCTACGCATACCACAATGAGTTTGGGTATGTCACCTCGGAGTGCTGAGCACTGAGAGAAGCTATTGAGGATCTCATCAAGAGAGGTCGTTTGCATGACTACGTTGTACAGCCTTCTAAGCAATGGCTCAGACCACTTCGGCAAGACACTAAGCAAGAACAGTCTCCTACTATTAGGATGATCTTTTAAACCTTTGTACTCTATGTAAATTGTATAAACATTTCAAATACAACTACTAATTTTAGTTTTTTCTTTAAACGGGTGATTTGCCTAACTGGCACCCCTTTTTATTTGGGTACAAAATCACCCCGATCACAAGATCGGTCACCCCTTTTATTTGGGCACAAGATCACCTCGACCACAAGATCGATCATCTCTTTTTATTTGGACACAAGATCTCCTTGACCACAAGATCGATCACCCTTTTATTTGGGCACAAGATTACCCCGACCACAAGATCGATCACCCCTTTATTTGGGCACAAGATCACCCAACCACAAGATCAGTCTTCCCTTTTATTTGGGCACAAGATCGCCCCGACCACAAGATCGATCACCCTTTTTTATCTGAGCATGAGATCGCTCACTGTTAACTTTGCAGATCTCATGCGAACTCAATTAAGTCGTAGCTCTCATACGAACTCAATTAAGTTATAGCTCTCATGCGCACTAATCTATCTGGCCACAAGATCAGCCCGAGCACGAGATAGCTCACCATCAATTTCGCAGCTCTCATGCGAACTTGATTGTCTCGTAGCTTCCATGCGAACTTATTTTGTTATTTTATGATTCCCATACATACTAACTTATCTATTTATCTAGCCACAAGATCAACCCGAGCACAAGATCTCTCTTACAATTCATGGTGTTCTCTAACTAGGAGGAGGTCGCACAGATGATTCGAACCAAAGTGTTTACAAAATGACAACGACAAGCAAAAATTACAGAAAAGAAATTTTATTCATTAGACCTCAACAAGGCAGACGTACATCAGAAAGCTCTGGATACAAACTAAGCAAAGTACAAAGGGAAAAACCTATGACTAAGAAAAAGGATCGGCCACAGAGGGCTGCGCCTCAGCTTATTAGACCCTGTGCGCCCTAACTTTCTTCTTCCAGCGCACAATCAGTGACAGCGCTGCAGCCCTTCATCTTCGACCACCTGCCCCTCCTGAAGGAAGCTAATCAGGAAACCCCAGGGGCTTGGCCGGTCGAACAAATGCCTTATGACGGAGCCGAGAGGACATAGTCTGGGATCCATATGAGATCCTTCCATGTTACTGAGGAAGATAAGTCCTTTGGGTTTTCTATGCAGTAGACCATACGCACCTTTGAGGAAGGCCAGAATGCCAGTAATGGTGGTGGTTTATCAGGAACTCCATAATTGCTTAACACAATACCAGAAGGGGCTGCCTCTCCCTTATATAGAGTCAGGGGCAGCTCTACCAAAGGATCCAGATTCATTCCCCCAATCGTTGTCATCAATGGCCCTGAAAAAGGTAAAGTTTAACCCAGGAATAACTGTTGGACATGTCCCACTAGAAGCACAGCTTGGCACAGATGAAACAATAGTCTCGAGAAAAGGCTCTGGTTGAATGGGAATCGAAGAGTTTCAACTCCCAACCCGTAGAGCGAGCTGAGAGTTGGGTGACTAATATTATATAAGGAAGCTAGCTTGTCCTGAATAAGTTCATGAATAGTCTTAGAGTGACAGAAGGACCGACTAAGGAATCTCCAGACCGCTTTATTGTTAGGTTGCATCATGAAGCAACCTCCCCAAGGGAAGCTCGTGCACGGAGGAACGAAGCTCAACCTCCCTATTCCCAAGATCGAGCAAGCGACCTGATAAATAAAGCATAACCAATGACCTAAAGGCTTGCCAGATAGAAGATTGAATCATGTCTTGTCCCAATGGAAAAGTGGGGCCCATTTGTAGAAAATATCCTTGTAGCAGCCAAAAAAGAAGATTCAATTTGTATACATTGTCTTGTACATGAAATGCTGATGTAACTTACTTACTACATATATAATTACCATTGTAGTCATCTCTCCTCTATAAAAACGAGGAAGGAGCCCCCTCTGAAAAAAAAAACAAAAAAAGAAGAGAGACCTCACTTCCATACTAAAAACTCTGTAAAAGAAACAGAGACCAAGCATTATAACATTGTAAAAATATTTTCTCAATAACACGCTACCATGGAAGTAGTGTTCGGTGATATCCAAATTTGGCTGAACCACGTTAAACTTTGTGTCTTCCCTCTGCTCTTCCCTTCTTCTTCGTTGTTCTTGTTATTTTCACTATTCTTGAACCAGATGAAGGTTTGAGATCCCAAAGAATCCTACCTGTTGGCCGAGTTTTAGGTCATCACCAAAATCTAACATCTACAATATCCCTTTTGAGTTTGAGAATATCCAAGAAAGACATATTTCAAAGAACGAGGATCTAAGTTAAAAATTTGAAGACAATGATTCTAAACAAAACATGTGCAGCCAAAAACACATGGAGTGAGAGGAAAGAATGTCTAAGAAGGAAACAAAAGAGAATAAGGTACCTACCCATCAAGAATCAAATATGGCATACAATTGATCAAAAAATAGGGTATAGCAACCGTATCTACCCATAACACCTTAGTTACTTTCATTTGAAACAAGAGAGCACGAGTTACCCCTAATAGCTGACGATTTTTTCTTTCAACTACTCCATTTTATTGTGAAGTAACTACACAAGATGATTAATGAATTACACCGTGCTATGACAAATAAAAAGAAAATTTTACTGAAAAGTATTCTTTAGGATTATCACTTCAAAAGTTGCATATATGTGTTTAGAATTAATTTTTAATTTTGGCATGAAAGGTACAAAAAATATCAAATAATTATGATCAATTTTTTATCAAATAAAGCCAAGTAACTCTTGAATAGTCATCAACAAAAGTAACAAAATAACAATAACTAAATTTGGATATAATAGGACGAGGACCCTAAATATTTAAATGCACTAACTCAAAAGGGGATGCAACCCATTTATTGACTCAAGCAATATAAGACTAACAATGTTGTTTAGCAAACTAACATGACTTACAATTTAAAGTAGAAACAGACCTTAAACTAGGATACAATTTCTTTAAAGACACTAAACAAGGATGACCCAAGCAACAATGTAACTGATATGGAGTAAGGAGAGCAAATGTAGCAATTAGCTGAGGAACTTTTTCATCAAGCACGTAGAATCCACCAGATTCGTATCCCTTATCTATTATAGGTATTTTCTAGTACTGTGAGATATGGGCTGACAAAAGCCCTACAGCAGATAAGTCCAAATGAAGAAAAGAGCTAAGCTTGTCAGATCATTAGCCATAAAAGCGCATGACAAGTCAAAAGCCCTAACTCACTAAGGAACGAGCCCTGGCTCGCACAGCCGATAATCTGCATTGTGCAAGCTCACATCATCTACTACAAGCTCGTGAAGTTTGATCTCGCTGACTGAAGGCTAGTAGTAACTCCAAACTAAGAGTCCCAAGTCACGAATGTAACATCTCACCCAGCAAAAAAGGCTTATCGAGGGTACACCAGAAGCAAGCACCCTCTCAGACTAAGTTTCGTGGGACTAGTCTGCAAGAAGCAATATGTAGGGCCCACCCATAGAAAGTAATCTACAAAAGTCAGCCAACAACTTGTAGAAGCTATTTTGTAGTAGTTTAGGCTACCTTGTACATTTATTACTTGATGTAATAAAAATACA
This sequence comes from Saraca asoca, assembly GCA_026873985.1. Taxonomy (NCBI): domain Eukaryota; kingdom Viridiplantae; phylum Streptophyta; class Magnoliopsida; order Fabales; family Fabaceae; genus Saraca; species Saraca asoca. The sequence goes on from JANHAO010016783.1 coordinate 10,444, forward strand.
AATGGTGCAATTACAATTGTAACCTCCCAGCCTCTATAAATAAGAGAAAGGAGATCACTGTAAGCTAAGTCTGGAAACCATATTAAAATTTTGTAGAAATTTCTTCAAATCAATAAAAGCTACTATGGATGTAGAGACCATTGTTGCTTGATTTTGGTTGAACCATATTAAAATTCCTTCTATGCTATTGTTGTTCTTCCTCTTCATCTCCCCACTTCTCTACTTGTTCAACCGGAATGCAGTTTGAGTCTGAAGAACTCTTCTAGTTGGTTAGATTCAAGACCAAACCAAAATCCATCGTTAACACTACCAAAAATCTTCTTTGTCAAAAGATCCTAAAAACACAATAACAAGGAAAAGAAAGAATGCCACAATTATAGGTATGTGTTAATTGGCTAATAGAAAGTAAATTGAATAGGAACTTAGGAAGACATCAAACATTGGATAAAAAAATATTAGTTATGACATTAAATGTACCACTTCTAATAACAGAAGTAGTAGACCCATTATCTAAAGTAACATGAGAGGCAGAGGAGTTATGAAAAGGAGACAAGATACCTGTATTACTGGTCATATGATCAGTAACACTTAAATCAATAACCCATCTTAATATTGGAATTGGAGGAACACATAGTAGGATTACCTATTTGAACCTTAGTGGTAGCGGACTAGATGGGTGATGATTGCTGAGAGGTTTGGAATTGAAAATATTGAGCATACTCTTCTTCATATATGATTATTCCATGAGTAAGCTCAGACTCTAGTGCAAAAGTATTGGTTGTAGTATGTGTAAATCGAGGTGTAACTTAGGACAATTTCTCTTCATATGATGTAAACATTATTGAAATCATGCCCCTTCCTCTTCCTTCTCTACTACTACCATGACTCCCTCTAGTACTAGATCCAATCAGGGCAGATGACTCACTAGAAGTTGTAGATTGAAAAGGCACATCTCCAACATTTTGAAGAACACGATAAAATGCATTTACCTATGTGAGTGGTTCAAAATTGGGTAGGATTTGTTGATGGGCAGTGTTAAGTTCAGGGGCTAAAGCCATCGGAAACATAGAGCTCTCAATTATTCTCGTTGAGTCTGCATCTCCTCAATATCTACAGTAATAGGAATAAGAGCATTTTACTATTCAAAGAGGCAATTAACATTAGAATATATTTGTGAAATATTTTTACTTTTTCCATTGGGCTGAAATGATGATGCGCATGAGTTATATATTTCATGTAGATTATCTTTTCCTAAGTATAGCCTCTCTAAGAAAGTCCACAAATCCTTGACTATTTTGTAATGAACAGTAATATCTTCAACTTCATTTGCTAAGGTATTACATAAGAGGCCAAACAAACATCAATCTTCCACCATCCATATAACTTTGGTGTTATTTGTAGGAGGATCCAAAGTAAGGTGATCTACTTTTTCAATTCTCTCAAAGAAATATTCAATAGCTCTTCTCTAAGCAAGATACTATCGACCCTCTACATCAAACTTCTAGTCAGTAATTCTAGCCAATGTTGGGATCAGATCTAAAAATAAGGTTTTGCATTTTGATTTTTCTTCATCCCCAGAGGTTGGATTTTTATTTTTGGTACTTGGATCAAAAATGGGGTCAGCTATCACAAATTATTCAAAGAAAAAATCACCAAAATTGTAAAAAAAAATAGAAAAACTCTAACAGAACTTTCCAAACCAAAAATATGACCACACAGGGAGGTGTGCCGACTGTCGGAGAAGCTGCAAATGGAAACGTGTCATCAGAAAGTTCCTCATGCATCACCACATGTCGATCTACTACCTTGTTAACCCAAATTAGTTTTTCTTTGCCTTACACACTCTGAAACCCCTCCAGATAGATTTGAACTCCTACGCATTTACTTTTAGACAGATCCAATTTTTCCCCAAAATTAACAACTACCAGCCACCACAGATACTATATCCAAACGCTAGATACTTATTGGCAAACATGCAATATAAAAATTGCCGCCAGATAGAAAATGCCATAAGTCATGACATCAAAAGAAGAAAAAAGAAGAAGGGAGAGAAAGGATGAGTTTTGTTTGATTTGGTTGGGAAGTGAGAAAATATCTAGGATTTAGAGGGTTCTAGATAGCATGTTAAAAAGGAGAGAGAGAAAAGATATTATGAAGTTGTGCTTAACAATGAGCCAGACATATGTATTTATATCGAAAATATGTATATAAAATAAAGTCCTAATAGGTCTATAATTTATTGACCTATCTACACTGATCACTTATCTTACATAGGCTTATCACTTTAACTAACATATTTATTAACAATAATCATTGATTGGTAATTTATATAAAAAGTTAATTTTATGAAATATTTTCCCTCCAAAACATATTTGATTATATTATATATATATATATATAAATATAATCATAATTATAAAATAGGAAGTTTAGTAATAAAATTTTATTTCACATTTAAAAAAATTAAGATTCTTTAAAGTAACATTATATTGTTGTAATTTATATTATGAGAAAATCAATCAGATATACCCATATTTTTTATTATAGTCATTGATTTACAAATATTATAATTAAATACGTTTTTTAATGTAATATTACATTGTAATTTATAATCATTGATTTGCTCATATTATATGTTTCTGAATAAAAACAAAAATCTTAATGCAAAAAAAGGCAATTCCATGATGAAAACACTCAATTTCCTAAAAAGTGAAGCTTCCCATAGAATTATCCCTTTTTATTTAGTAATATTATTATATGTTTTCAAACAAAAAATACAAGTAATACAAAAATGGCAATCTAACGATAAAAATATTCAATCTCCTAAAAGGTCAAGCTTCTCGCAAAATTATCCTTTTCTATTTAGTAATATTATATTTTTGTAATTTATATCTTTGCCAAAATTAACATTATTTGATTTGGGTTGATTATCTTCTTAAATTTATAGAGAGATTATGATACTTTAAAGCATGTATTATTTTGTCATATTTGTCATATTTTATATTTAAAATATAATCATAATTTTAAAATAAGAAATTTAATAAAAAATTATTTTACATTTAAAAATAATTTAAGATTCTTTAAAGTAATATTATATTTTTGTAATTTATATTCTGAACAAGTCAATGAGATATAGCCCATTTTTTATTATAATCATTTATTTGTAATTTATATAAAAAAAATTAATATCATTAGACATATTTTCAAATGTAATATTATATTTTTATAATTTATAATAATTTTTTCTCATATTATATGTTTTTAAAAGTAAGATAATAAAAATTTTAAGATTTTTTATTTAATAAAATTATATTGTTGTAATTTATTACTTTACTGATATTAACATTATTTGATTTGAATAAACTACTTTTTTAAACTTATGGAGAGATTATGATACTTTAAATCATATATTATTTGATACTTTAAATCATGTATAATCTAACTCACTATAAATTTAAATTAAGTTTTTAGAGTGAAACGTTAATCTCTTTATTTGAGTTCATCAGATAATAGTCTTGGTTTTTTACATTCAATGTTATACCGTAGATAAATTGTTATTTAGGGGGGTGTATTTAATTTAGAGTTTTGAAGATTTTTATAGACTTTTTGTAAGTGAATGACTTTTGTAGAGTTTATGAACTTTCATTGACTTTTATAAACTTCAATGATTTTCATAGACTTTTATTAACATTGATAGACTTTTATAGACTTATGAATGACTTTCATAGATTTTCGTAAACATTTTCATAACCATTTTAAAAAAATTTCATAAATAATTTAAT
>JANHAO010016784.1:0-14225 GCA_026873985.1 Saraca asoca
ATAATTCACAATTTCTTACAAATATTTGAAAATTTTGAAATTGAATTCCAAGGGCTATTCGGGTTCTACATCTGGGTTTGATCAAGAAATCAAAAGTTTTCTAATCATTTGACACTGGATTCACAGGAAAATCATAATCTAGATGGCTAAAAAACAAAATCTAGGTGAAATTTAACCCAATTTCACAAAATTGTTCAATTACAATATATATATTTTAAAAAAAAATAATAATTGGGTTTTGTTTTCACCTAATTTCATGATCTCAATTTACAGCCATAGTTGGATTAGATTGGCTCTGATACCACTTGTTAGAATAATTCAATAGGAAATAATCTAATCCTAAACATATGACATGTAAAAAGATATAACAAATTATAAAATTCAGAATTAGAGAAATTTAAGATTACCTGAAATTATATTAGTTGCTGAAACCATTCCAGATCTATATCCTGCAAAGAAAGAAAGGGAGACTTATTATCCCTATTCCACCTCAGACTTTCTGTATCAGTCTAGATGGGAAAATTGTACTTCTAATGGTGGTTAGGAATAGGGCCTCTCTATGTGAATATAAAGTTAATGAGACAAGCCTACTCATCATGGCAAGCCCAATGACAGGGCCCAATATCCACTAAGCCCACTAAATGATCACAAATATATTGGGCTTAATAACAACAGGTTTTAAAATGTGACATCCAATTAATCTGAGATGTTATAGAATTATGTGAGTCCACAAAAAATTCTAACATAACTTTGTATCAGGATAAAAGCCAGCATCAACCATACCACCAGCGCAAACTTGGAGCAGTTCTTGGTAACTGACTTTCCTAGAGAGTGATGAGATCAGAAATTTATAAATTAATATTCACCATTAGATACAGTGAATACTCGTGATTTTTACCTTGAAAAGACTCAAGTGTGAAATTTTCATATTGGAAATATATAATATTTTTAATTTTAAGGTCAACTTAAAGTTGTTTTTTTTTTAATAAGCACAAATTTTACTTTGGGAAGACAATATACAATTTCAATTCATTTTATTATAAAAAATTAAAACTTTTAGTAATAATAAAATATCTTTGTTTGGGTATTTCTTATGTGTATCAGTGTAAGTAATAAATAAATTTTTATATGTTTTAACCTCGGTTTAAAATAAAATTTTTGTTTCAACCGACAAAAGGACTGATGAGTATATAAATATAAAGAGAATTTTATATAAAATTTGAGAACAATATGTATAGTTAATAAATGACTATATATATGATTATTTTTTCCCTACACGTTACATGGGTCTGCCAGACATCAAAGTTTTACTGGTGTGCTCCCATGCACCTTGGAAAAAAAAAATTGTATAGATTTGTTCTCTCTAAATTTTTTAATTAAAAGTTCTAATTTTTTATATAGAATCTTATAATTTTTTATTAAGAGTTGTAACTTCTTCATAAAAACCAACAAAAAAATTTAATTTTTTTTTATGTATTTTATTATATGTAAAACCTGTACATACTTACAATTTTTTTAAAAAATATTTTATAATAAAAAGTACAAATTCTATGATTTTTATATTAAACTTTTACAAAAGCTGGCAACATTTCTTAAGAACATACTCTAACAAAACCTAATTGCAAGAGGACTTGGTTTCCACTAGTTCCTTCTTAGATATAAAAGGAGAAAATTTATATAAAACAAGGGAAAATGAAGATGCTCATAGATATAAAGTAAGTGGAAAGGGCATTAGGGGAATAAAAAATTACGTTCGGGGAGCACCAATTGCACTAACGGAAGCCAAAACATTAAAATCCTGGAAATATTTTCTTGAGGTGGTGAGTCTTTAAATGTTGTGTTTCTGTTAATATTACGTTCCATGAAATGAATGGTTGCTCCTATGAAGACGCAAAACAAGATGATAGTGAACCAAAGATCCCAACTAAAAGGTCGTAGAAAGATCCACATATCCACGTGTTGAACATGTCCAACTCGTAAAAGCATCACCACTCCTGATTCGGCATTTGGCACTGTAAAATCCACATAGTTTGATCGATTGACCAAAATACTTATGTTTCCCACCACAGCGTCATACTTCACATACCAACAAAGAAAATATCATATTGGTAGTTAGGAAAGACAGCTTTTGCGTGCAAGGAAATTGACTCATAATAATTTCATTTTATGAAAGGAACTTAGTAATGATAGTATACATGGAATCTACTCTCTTTCCAAAATAAAAATCTGAGCTAGTTTGATTATATAGATCCAATTACTCTGATTTGATAAAATAATATCCCTTACATACTTAAATCTCACACCTCCACTTACATATAAGTGTGGACTCACATAATAAACGTGAAAATTGAGCATGAAAGTAGCTATCATCACTCTTTGTAATCAAAGAACATTCATCTAAGTGTGTATAAATGCGCACTTTAAAGAAAATTGTTAATTTTTAATTGTTGCGCTAAGTAATTAAAGGCACATTCTTTGAAGGTATTAGAGCGTGGTTTATATTATATACTCATAAAAAAATGCGCATATAATTAATTGCATGATATGAACCTTTTCTCAGGAATTTGCTGGACAAATTGGTCGTACATCCCAGCCACCTTCCCCGATTTGTCTACAGAGGCGTCATACTCGAATGAAATATTGATACCTAACTGCTGCAGGTGGGCTACTGTAGCATTGAAATTCCCAATAGCATCGCCATTGACGTCAACCACATGGTTTGTAGTAGCATTATGCTACTAGCATTCAATTTGACATTCACGACGCACTTTTTAATACCTATATTCTTGGGGATGCCAATTATCAGCTTCTTGCCCCTAAGAGTGGAGCAGCAGCCACAAACTCAACAATTAAAGGAAAACACAGTTAAAAAGTTTGCTAGTACTGTAGTATGTCATCGCCATCTCAGCAGGACTGAATGAATAATTGAGTTAGCTAATTGGGTTTCCTGCTTCCTGCCTTCATATATAGAATTATACGGTGTGAACATAATTTTATTCACTGGGCGGAAGTTTTTGTAAATTACAATGGAAAAAGTATAAAGAAGTATGAGTCAAAGATACTACATTGAGAAATATTCAGGGCGCTTCCATGGTAGAATTGTTTTGTTTAAAATACGAGAAATTTATGTGTTAGAGCCTCTTTGAACACTTGATTCGTCCACTCCTTCAAGCAAGAGAATATTCTGCGAGGAATCAATTGCTTCGTGTTTGGCAAGACAAAATTAGAATAAATTCATATTTTTATTCAAAGTTTTTGGGAAGTTAGTCAAGGCCGCTCTCTTTTTTTTTGTGTTTGTCTTGACAAGACAAAGTTAGAATAAATTTATATGTTGGATTCGTTTAAAATTATATATGTCAAAATTTTGTTAGTTTTGAAGTATTTATCCTCATCAAAAGGAAAAATTCTTCTTCAGTTAAATAACTTATATTGATAGCTAAAGCAAACACATTTGGTGCCTGTTTATTACACTAAATATATATAAGAAATCTCTTAATTATCTGGCAATATGCCGTTTTTTAAGAGCTAGGCTTTTGAAAGAAATTTTACATTTAAATATTAGACAATGAGACAAAGTGTCACAATACTGAAACTGAATCCACTAGTTTCTTCAGTTGATGATCATTTTATAGAAAATTGTCATAGACCAAGTCTTCTCATCAGCTTTCTAATTACACACCGTTGACGTGTAAGTAATTGGACTGTATTTCAAGCACGAACCCGAGTTGGAAATTGTTGAAACTTGAAATATATCACCGTTTCCGTCCACCACAAGTGGTGAAAGCTTCCAGCAAATTATAGAATTGTTGCAATACATCACCGACTTCCTGAACCACAAGTGATGAAACCTTCCCGTAAATACTTATTGACACAAAATTAGTCGTTAAGACTTCATAGGAAATGATGTAAAAATATAAATTACCGATAATTAATGACTGTCAATAATATTCTTATATAATAATTATTAACAGTGAAGATCATTCAAAATATGAATGAATATAATCACCTAATTTTTTTATATGTAAGATCCTTTCTATGACTTACATAAGCCATTAAAAATAACTTAACACTATGGTTAGGGGACTAGGAATGTCCCTGAAAATTTCTAAAATATATGTATAAATTTAGTTATAATGAAAAAAATTATATATTCATGATATAAAAACAATTTCTATAAAAAAAAAATTGAACTACAAATGTAATGTGTAAGATTAAATGTGACACCCAAACCAATTTATGAACAATGTCCATAAAAATGATTTCTTGTGATAAAATTTTATTGGCAATATTTAAATTTATAAATATAAGAATTGTAAAATGTATCTTGAAGAGATTTCAGTAAATAATCTAATTTGAGACCTTGAAATTTTGAAATATTTGTTTTAAATATTTAACTTTTTAAAATCATTTTAGCAATTATTATAAAAATATAAATTAAATAATTATCTTTATTTAAATATTTTGATATGTTATTTCTTATAATTACTTGATAATTATTTAACCTATTTTACAACAAAATCTAATTTAGATTTTATTAAATGGAATTGTAGTTTTATTTAATTAAATTCTTAATTAATGATAATAAATTCAAAGTATTTTATATTACATCAATTATTTAATGTGTCTTAGATAAATTTCAATTTTGATAATAATTATTTTGAATATTTATATATATTATTTGTTATTTATGACTGTTTTTCATGTTTGAAGTATTATTTCAACTACTAAACAATCATCATTACTTTATCATAGAACAACATTTACATCTTAAGTTTTATTTGATAATGTTAGAATTTAATTTATTAAACTTTTAGACTTTACGTTAACATATTTAATATTTAACATTTATTATCCTTGATGTTTAATGTATATTAAGTATATATCAATCTTAATGATTTAGAATCTAAAATGTATGTATATTTATCATAATTTTTTAAATTAGATCTTGGATTTAATTGAAATATATTTAAAATAACATGTTTTTATTACTTTAGTTAGTTATTGTGTATTAGTAACATACTAGTTTTAACTATTGACAATCTAAAAATTTAAGTTCATTTATTAAACTTAATTTATGAGAATTAACTATTATTTAAAACTTAAATTATTATAAATTTAATACCGACTTTTTATACCAGTTTCTTTTTTTTTTTTAATCTTCATTATTTTTATTTCTTTTCTATCTTCCAATCACCCTTATGGTTTCCCCAAGTTTCACTGAAGAAGTCACTGTATTTTTTAAACTTATCTTTTATTCTCCTATTTTTATTTATTTATTTATTTGGTTGAGACTACAATGCCCCAATATGGAATTGAGGCATAATCACCCAATTTATTACAGTTTTTATCACCGAGTGATGTGAAGAGACTTGATGGTATAGGTTTGTGGAGTGTATTTTTCAATTTAAAACCACAAAATAACATAATTACAAAATGACTCCACCAATTGAGTTCTACCTTTTGTTTGTTTCATATTTTTGACAAATTCCTTGTTATGCGTATTTTCTGGTACCATATGAAATGGGTTAGTAAAAGCCCAAGTCTAACTGGAAAGGCCTAAATCATTCAAGTCACTGGAGACCTCATGTGTAAGCTTCAGGTTGCTAAAAGATAAGGCCTGTAAGAGTTCCAGCTCGTAGCCTTAGCTAGTTGCCCAGCCAATATCAACTTCCAGGACTAACCTACAGACATCAATTCATAGGGACCCACCCATAGAAAGCAACCTATAGAAGCCAATTGGCAGAGGTCCAAGTTATCAAATACATTTATTACTTCAAGTAACATATTTACAATTTATTAAATTATATTTGTAACACTCTCTACCTCTATAATAAGGGGGAGAGCTCTCTGCAAAGGGGGAGAGAACAATATACTATAACTTTGTCAAATTTTATACAAAGCAATAATATCATCCGGGATTTAGGGGTCAATGAATACACTTTAGCTGAACCACGTTAAAAAAAATCTTTTTGCCTTTGCTGTTCTACCTCTTCATCTCTTCATCTCTCATTTATCCAGTCAAATTGCAACTTAAGGTATCAAAAACTCAATTGGTTGACTGAAGTTTAGGGTTACCAAATTTCGCTGTCAATATTCCTTTTCATTTAATTTTAATATAATCAATTTATTATTATATTAAAAATACTATAAGCAATTTATTAGAATTCTTATATGTTGACGGTTGATTTTGGTAATCAGTCAACCAAGGGTTTAGGACCCTAAATTGCTTGTAGAGACTATGAAAGTATGAAGAAAACATTAAGAGCAAGAAGAAGAAGAATGCAGTGAACACAAAGTTTTTCATGTGGTTCTGCTAAAGCCAGTATGGCCCCTACATCCATGGTTGTTGTATTTGCTATCAGTAGTTGTTTCACAATTCAATTTGGTAGAATTATAACACTCTCAGTTTGCTTGGTAGTTTAGCAGAGTTTCTGCATGTAATTTTCTTACTGTCTATTACAATGGTCTCCCCTCCTATTTATAGGAGTGGGAAATGTCACAAGTCGTAATTTAACATTGTAAAACCATGATCAAAGCCGCATCAGGCAATAAATGCTAGGCGTTGGGTAATAAATGTGAGACAAATCATTGTCGATCTTTTTAAGGCTGATTTGCTAGTTAAAGTGTGTTTCAGACTGCCAAGCAGACATTAGTTGTGTCCAATTATCTTGAGGGGGAGCTTGCTGCAACCTTGAATTGGTGGGGGCTTTGAGCTCATGTTGAGCGACCTGTTGGCTGGCTTTTGTGACCTGGCTTTAGATTGGGCCATTCCTCTTATCTTAGTCTAGCTCATCAGGCCTTCATCGACCCATTTCAGTCAGCGTGAAGTATGCCTATAAGATCAGCCCCCTAACTCTCAGTTCATTTTGCAAGTTGGGAGTTATTTCTTACAGGCAGGATTCCCCCGTTTGTGGTCTATGATGTTGCCGATACTTTCACCTGTAGTCTGCCATACAGTCAAAGCCTTATGTTCTTGGTTTGTTGTGTTGTCATGTTAGGCATTAATCTTTCATTTTGTCTACACCTTGGCCATATCTCTTATTATGCATGTTTTATAGCTGTTGGCATAGCAACCTTGCTTTTTTTCCAATCCGTTCAATCAAGAATAGTTGAACATCTTTTGGGCTTTTCGGTAGAGTCAAATCAGTCTATATATAAGGTGCAAGAAACCACTCTTCTTCCTTTATAGAGAAAACCTGATGGGTATCTTAGATGAGCCCCCCCATGTTCATGGTGATACGAACTCTTGGTGGAGTTTTAAATGATGTATGTAATCTGCTAAGAAAATTCCTTTCTAAGGATATTGGGAAGTTTTGTTATTGGAGGCTTCCATGGACAATTCCTCTTTAAGGATATTGGGAAGCTTTATTACCTTCCTCTGCATCCTCCTCATGGTCAAGTAGATTAAGGTAGCTCTTCACCTTTGTTCTTTGGTTTCCTTGCGTGGTGAGACAATCTGATCGATTTCTCTAAGCCCTAGGAGTTGCAGGGTCGAGGGAGGAACTCTAAGCCTGGAAAGCAAATAGGAAAGAGGAGCTGGGGCATTCTGTCCTGCTTTTAAGTTATAGTTTCTAAAAGGCCAATTCCTCCTACTTATTATAGTTGTAGGTTTATCTTGATCTTTGTGCTTTGAATTCTCTTGTATAAATTCACCTTGTTGGAGAGATTTTTTATGAAACTTCATGTATCATTACTATTTCTTCACTTACTTTTAGGTCACATGACAGCTACGAATGATAGGTCGCAAGGAAGCTGCAAATGACAAGTCATAAAGAAGCTGCGAATGACTAGTCCCAAGGAAGCTGCGATTGATAGGTTAGTCATAAAATGGCCAAAATTGTAGATCATAGGTTACAATCTATGATCTAGTAGGAAGTTTGACACGTTCATTTTATATGTGACTCTTTGATTTCTACGAGTAGTGTAATGATTACTATCCTTAGCAAATGTGTCTGACTTTAATACTGACATGGGCTGAATTATTAGATTGCTGGCTATTCAAAGAGCTTTCAAATCTGATTGCTAGATCGTGCGTAATAAAAGTTAAGAAACTTTTTTCCCCCTTTCATTAGTCATTTGAAGTCCATCATATTCAGACTCTTCCTTTCCACCTTCTCTATGGGTTCTACGACCATTCGCTATCATCCACCGCTTTCAGCTCTTTTCTAGTTTTCTGAGTTTGTCAGGCCAAGTTTTGGTTGTCGGGAATCAGTTTTGTTCATGCTTTAGACTTTTTTTTCATTTGGCATGGTAAGCTTCTATCCCTGGCAACTTGTTTTTGGGTTTTGGTTTCAAAGTCCTTGTGAGTTTGTTTGTTATTGACAAAAAACTAGAACGCTGACTGAATTTTCACGTATTTTCCCTTTAGTTGTATTTAGTTCATTTACTGGTAGATGTTAGGGCTTCTAGCGGTGACGGAGTTTTCAACTTGTTTTTTGGGGTTCGTCAGCCCAATAGTTGAAACCCTCCTTGTACTTTTAGTTTGGGTCTTGATGACTTAAGGTGGTCACGACCTTCTTTTTAGGATGAATTGCTTAGGCTTAGGGATCGATCTATATCTAGCGACCTGATCATTTCTTTCTTCTTTTCACATAGATGTCTCCACCTTGTAGACGACACCACATAATAGTCAGTGAAGATACTCAGTCTGAAGGGAGCGGGGAGGTGCTTTGTAACGTTGGGGGTGCGACCTCTCAGACTGATGAGGTCGCTAGTAAGTTCTCAACTTACTCTGGGCCAGAAGGTCTGCAACTCACTCCCCTTTCACACGTTACCCTTCCAGCATCAAAGTCAAAGAGCTCGAAGAGATCGTTAAGGCATACTTTTTTCCAAAAAGTTGCTATGTTTTAGCACCATCCCATAATGATCACACTGCTCATCCTCCTGAGAAGTTTGTAGTCATCAGTTTCTAGCACCCTAATGGAGGTCTTAGGTTCCCAATCCCCCTTTACGTCATTGACTTTCTAAATGAGTGAAAACTCTCTCCTTTCTAGCTAACTCCCAATGCATACTCCATCCTAACCTCCCTAGCACTAGTTCATCTAGAAAATGACCTTCCACCCCCTTCAACTAAGGTCCTTTGCCATCTCTATAGTATTAAGAGCATCAGATAGCAGGAAGGGATCTACTACCCTTTAGCCCGTCCTTCTAAATATAAGAAGGTTTTACCACAGGGAAGTCCAACGTAGGTCATTATAAGACCCATTGGTTTTATGTTTCTTGCCCATCCTTGCATCATCTTCAATATTTCTCATTCATTTTGAATCTAGGTAAGCAAGCTAGGAGGACACAGGGTAATCTTATCTTTTATTTTATTTCAAGTCTAAATTTTTGTTGTGTTCTTTGTATATAGAGCAAGGAAAGAGAGGCCAGAGTTGAGTGTGGAGGACATGAGGTGCTTGATTAGTTTGCTATCTCTGACTATTTGTGAAACGACTTGAAATTTGACAAGGAGCATTTGCAGGATCAAGGGCTCTCTTCTACTCTTGGTACCAAGCTTCTCGACAGCTCGTGAGACATCGGAGCTCATAAAGTAAGAGAAGTCACTCCAATTGATTTCAGTCAGCTAAGTGACATAGGGAGAGTTGATCTAAGTAGACCTTCTCCCTTAGCTAAGTCAAGGGGTGTTGCCACTCCAGCGTCTACTCAAGTTGGTCTTCCTTCCTCGTTAGTAGCTGTGGAGGGTACTTTATTAGCACCTATCCTTGTTTCATAGTTAGGAATGACCATGGTTGAGAGGGTGCCACCAAGGTCTCCTAATCATGAAGAGTCCTTGGTTGAGCCTCCTCCCAAGAAACAGAGGACTAGCAAGGGGAAGGAGATTGTTATCAGCCTAGAGGAGCCTGAGGATACACTGGGGAATGCATCTAAAAGCTTGAGTCCAAAGACACTGGAATTTTGGACATTCTTCACAATAATGTGGATTAGATTCTAGGGACCCACACGAAGTTGCTAGAGAAAGAAGAGATACACTGTAACGCTTTGCTAAGCATACTAGCTTGCCATTATTTGTTGGTTAGTATCATTCTTTCCTGATTTTCTTACTCCTTGGCAAGTGATCTAATCCCATTTGGTCTTTTTAGGGGCCATTGGAGATAATGAAATTTAGGGACAAAGTCTTACTTTAGGAAAAGGAGCATGGCAAACTATAACATGATCTGTTTATCATGACCAAAGAGACAGTGGAGTTAAGAAAGAAGCTGGAGGATACCAAGGCCTATTTGCAAAATGTTGATGTTACAAGGAGAAAGGTTGAAGAGACCTTGGCTTGTGAAATGACCAGCTTACTTTCAAGACTCCTTTAGGCTAATGACAAGCTAAGGCAGAGGAGAGAGGAGATGGTAGTGCTGGAAAAAGGAGCTGAGGTCCTTGACAAAAAGACACAGGCTACTTAGGAAAGGGCAGCTTGTACAGAGGACAAAGTGATGTAAGCTGAAGAGGAAGTCAAGTGAGCTACTAAAAGGGTTGCCCAAGCTGAGGAGAAGATAGCTAAGGTCAAAGGGGAGATGTCAGCCATGGTTGCTCAAGCTGAAAAGGCTGTAATTTCTGACACCACCGATAGCCTTATGTACACCTTATGGTAGAAGCATCTAGATTTGGATTTCTCATTCTTCAGTAGAGAGATCGAGGTGATCATTCAAGGCTTCATAAGGGATGCGAAGGCAACCTTAGCCCCGGGTGCTGAAACCATTGGCAGTCTCCTTGTTTGAGACAACGACCAAGCCGAGAGTAGCTTACTGATGCAAGAAGCAGCCATAATAGGACCTAAAGAACAGATCATGGAGAATCTTCCTAGGCCTGTTATAGACTCCTTAGCTCCTCAAGACCCATCTAGTCCTCTAGCCTTTTCTTAGATAGTGCCTTTGTATTTTGCTTCATGCCCCGTATTCCTGAACTTTTTTCCTGATGCCAATTGTAACTGAGATTTCTCTATTAATCTGTGTGAACTATTATTTCAATGCAAATTTGTTTTTATTTGTTTCAATCATTCTTTTGGATTTTTGTTTAATCGAATACTTGAATATTTTGCTAGCAATTCGTGACTTTGTGCTAAGATGTTAAGTCAATTGGTGGCTTTTTATCTTTTTAAGATGATGTTTTGAGCTGTTGATTTAAATGCTCGATATGCAAGTTGAATAATTCTAAATAGGTTGTGTTGCTAGTGCAAACTATAGTAGATAGGCATGCACTTTATAGTTCCTCGGGATAGCTGGTTGGGCTGTTATCTTAGGATATAGTTTCTTTATCTAGCATAAGTATAGTTAACTTAGAGGGAATGCATTGGAGAACTCTCTAAACATAGAATCAATAAAGGAATTTTTGGACCTTTTTATTCAAAATTTTAAAAAATGTTATAAATTTACATGGCTAAGCTTGCCTTTAATGGTAATATGGCCAAAGATGCATGGCATTCCATGCTCAAGAGAGTTCAACCTCATTTATATCAGCCAAGTGGTATGAGCTACTGCCCAAAAATTCCTTTTTTACTATGAATGGTCCTTCCCAGTTTGGACCTAGGGTCCCTTCGCTATGTTTGTGAGCTTTAGGAAAGATAAGGCGTAACATAAGATCACCTGCTCTATAACTTTGAGCTTGAACTTTTCTGTTATAATACCTTGTAACCCATTCTTGGTATGCTGCAACCCTGAAGCAAGCCATGTCCCTTACTTCTTTGAGGAGGTTGAGATTTGTAGCGAGTAGTTGATTATTTTCCTCCAGATTAAAAGTAGCTCTCTGATGTGAAGTTACTTTGAATTCTACTGGTATCATCACTTCAGACCTATAGACCAATGATAAGGGGGTTTCTCTTGTGGTGGAGTGAGCTGTGGTTCTACAGGCCTAGAGCACCTTTGGCAACTTGTCTACCCATGCTCCCTTTTTGGCTTCCAGTTTCATTTTCATGATCTACTTGATAATCGTATTCACAACTTTGACCTACCCATTAGTCTGAGGGTAATCTATTGCCAAGAAGCTCCTTTCAATTTTGAGGTCATTACAGAAATTGATGAGCTGCTTGTTAGTGAATTGAGTCCTGTTGTCTATTACAATCTGTTGGGGAACCTTCAATTGGCAAATGATATTGTTCCAAATGAAATTTTCAATCTAGGAAGAAGAGATCTTAGCCAATTCCTTTGCTTCTACCCATAGAGTAAAATAGTCAATGGCTACTACTGCATGCTTGTAGTTCCCTCGACCTGTAGGGAGAGGGCCGATTAAATCCATACCCATATTGTGAAGGGCCAGGGACTGACCATTTGTTGAAGGCAAGCAAGAGGTGCTCGGGGGAACTTGGCAAACCTTTGACATTTATCGCACCATCTAACCACGTTGATCGCGTCCCTTTTCATAGTTGGCTAAAAGAAACCTTGTCGAAGTGCCTTCTGAGATAGAGATAGCCCCCCCAGCATGATTTTTACAATGTCTAGCATGAATTTCTTTCAGGATAGTGTCACAATCAGGGCCATTGATGCATATGAGGAGTGGGGTTAAAAAGCCCCTTCTGTAAAGCATGTTATCAATAATATAGTATCAAGTAGCTCGAGTTCGCATATGGCATGCTTCTAATTTGTTGTCTAATAGCTTGTTGTCTTGTAAATATTTCAAGATGGGGCTCATCCATGAGCCTTGGGCCACAATAGTCATTATTAAGACATCTTTCTGTTCAATACTCAATGACGGGAGAACCTCTACTAGATTGCACTTGAGAAATTTGCATCCTTAGTTGTGGCCAAGCAAGCTAGCACATCCGCATTTGCATTCTGAGCTTGAGGGATTTGATTGATCTCATGCCTCTAGAAGTTTTTGAGTAATTTTTGGACCTTTTAGGGGTAGATAGCCATCCTTGATCCTTTTGCTTGATATTTTCCCTTTATGTGACACACAACGAGTTAAAACTCACTAAATATTCTCAATTTTTCAGCTCATACCTCCCTAGCTAGATGAAGTTCTATGAGCAGCATTTCATATTTTGCCTCATTATTGGTGGCTTGAAATTTAAATCAAAGTGTGCAAAGGATTTTATGTCCCTCTTGGCTTATTAATAGTATTCCTACCCCTATTTTTTGCTCACAAGAGGATCCATCTACATAGAGCTCCCACCATGGGCTTTACAAAGTTTCAGCCTCTTTCCTCGCTGGTCTGGTAAACTCTACTATAAAGTTTGCTAGGGCCAGCCCATTGATTGTTGACATTGGTTTGTACTGGATGTTAAATTGGGCTAGTTAGATGGCCTATTTAAGCAAGCAACCTGAGGCATCAGTTTTCTGCAAAGTTTGCCTCAATGGGTACGGAGTGAGCACCTTGATGGTATGCACCTAGAATTAAGGCTGTAATTTCCTAGATGCTACCACAAGACAATAAATGAGCTTCTCCATGGATGTGTAATTCTCCTTTACATTTAATAGTCTCTTCCTCATATAATAAACTAGGAGTTGGACTCTATTCTCTTCTTAGACAAGAGCTATGCTTATGGCATGTTGGGACATGCCCAGGTAGAGAATAAGTTTTTCACTTTCCTATGGCTTTGATAACAATGGAGCTTAGCCCATATATTCTTTCTGGTGCCAGAATGTAGCCTCGCATTCCTCAGTCCATTTGAGCCACTTAACCTTCCTCAGAACATCAAAAAATGGCAAGCATCTATCTGTTACTTTAGAAATGAATCTACTAAGTGCCACGACCCGACTAGTTAAACTTTGTACATCCTTGACCCTGGTTGGGGACCTCATATGAATAAGTGCTTTGATTTTTTCTGGATTTGCTTCAATTCCTATACTATTAACCAGAAACCCAAGAATTTTTCTATTGTATACTGGAAAAATGGCTCCGCGAGGACGAGTCCGCGGAGATAACGAAGGTGAATCCTCAGGAGAGAGTCTCAGGATACCTCCTCACAAATGACGATGGCAAGGGTAGTCGCAAGCACTCGCTCGCTCGTGATCCAAGGGGTCATCATTCGATAACAGCACGACTCGGCAAGCGATGGGTTCAAGGAACAACCTCGCAACCACTACACTCACACCCATCTCCTAGCGACTCTCACATATACCCCAAAGTAGTGGGACAACAAAGCATCTTGCCTGACATAATGACGAATGCAGACCAACATGTCGGCCTGGAGAGAACTACTCCCGCAGCCTAGAATTAGATAGGGGTCTCTTCACTGTGTATGCTTATTTATTTGATGTGACACAACTGTAGCTTGTAATTAATAACTAGAGCCCATC
>JANHAO010016785.1:0-14239 GCA_026873985.1 Saraca asoca
TTATGCCCTGTTATTTAATATTATGAGTACTTATTTTCATATGAAAAAATAATAATTACAATATATATTTATAAATAAACATAATGTTTTTTAATATTTACAAATATACCCCTATATTTTTATTATTTACGTGTATCCCTCACGTGTCGGTGTCCTATAATTTTTGAAAATATCGTATCCCCGTATCCGTATTTACGTTTCCCCATGTTCGCGTGTCGGTGTCCGTACAACATAGGTTACTGTTGTAACTTTGTTTTTAGAAGAAAAAATTGTTTTTGATTTTTGAAAAAGAAAAGTTGCGTTGCACACTTAAAAACTAAATTAATTCTCTTAAAGTTCTAATTATTTATACTTTAACTATTTCGAGAATTTGTTTAAATATCATTCTTACAGCCAAGCATATACGAAATACTATCCAATGTCGCATTCTTTTAATTTATATTTATATTATCTCATTAAATTAAAAAAATATAAAATTTATGACAATATTCCCTGTCATATTCATATAAATAATACAACTAAAATATAGGCGCACGAATAAAAATTCATTAATACATAAAATTTATCACTGGTTCAGCAAGGTGAAAGCTTGCCCTCCGGTTGAGCTAGTTGCTTTCGTACTTCTAGGCTTGTAGCTATTCTCTTTACCATTTTTCTGTGTAACGATTGAGTCGGTCTTCTCTTCCCAGCAACAGGTCAACTAGGAACTTACACAGCAATAACCAACCAAGAAAACAGAACGAAACCAACCACTGTTTCTCGGCCATAAGGTAACTCGAGCACATACCCTTCCAAGATAAATAACTAGAGCTTCGATACACCAAATGCAAGTAAAGCAATGTAAAATAAAGCTATATAATAGATCCTCTTGAGGTTCAAATAATCTTGAATATTTTAAAAATATTCATTTAATTTGAGCTTGTAAGCTCAAATTGACTCAAATTGAATTGAACTTGAGTTCGAAAAATCACCTAATTTATAAATAAGATGAGCTATGAAGTCATTGGAACCCTGCGTGTAAATGTATTTAAATAGCATTAATTTATCTATATATCACATAATAGGTATCTATTTTTTTTTTAATAAATTATACACCTCTTTTAAAGTTTTGCTTAAATATACTATATTGTACTCTTGTTTGGGACATTAATTACACTCTCCCCTTTTATGACGATGTCTTCTTATCTCAATAGTAGTGATGGTGGCTTAATAACAAGGGAGTATTTGTTGGACGAAAATTTCGATCCAGAGGTAAAGCAATTATAGTTTCTGTTGACGTCAGATTTTGATAACGGTCCAAACTCTAGCTAACGAAGGGATTTTTCAAGATCTCTGGCCTATAACCGGTTCAAATACAAACAAAACTGAAAAATAATCGAAGGAGAAGGAAAGAAGAGCAGGAAAAGAGGCACAAGGTTAAACGTGATTCAGCTAAATCCATATATCACTGGACCCTACGTCCACGGCAGCGTGTTATTGATATAGTATTTTTACAATGTACAATGTTTGATCTTTGTTTTGGCAGAGTTTCGGTATGGAACTTGTAGTCTCTCTTGTAGATAGGCTCCTTCCTCATATTTATAGAGGTAAGGAGGTTACAAAGGTAATTACATATGCAGTAAATCTATTGCATTAGTATTTAATGTACAAGACAGGATATACAGACTAAATCTCCTTTTCGGCTACTAAAGATTGTCTTCTGCCAGTAGACCCCATTGGCCCATTGGGGCAAGACATAACTTAGCCTTTCTATCTGGCGAGCTCCAGGTCGTAGGCCATGCTTTATCAACCAGGTCGTTAGCTCGTTTACGAATAATGGAGCTGAGCTCGAGCTCGCTTAGTAGCCCGCGAGCTCGAGCTGCAGGGATCACTCCGCAAAGTGACCTGAGGTCATGGCGATCTAATCAATTCCTCAGGTTAGATCCTTCAATATTTTCAAGCTGCTCAAGGGTCTATCCAGGATCGAATTTCTCATACAACATTAGCCCCCCAACTCGCAATTCAATTTTAATGGGCTGGGAGTTAAAAACTCTTCAATTTCAAATCGGTCAAAGTCCTTTCCCAAGACTATCAATTTATCTATCTCAAGTCGTGCTTCTGATGACATGTGTCCAATGGCTATTGCTGAGTCAACTTAGCCCTTTCCGAGGTCATTAATGATGACGGTTGAGGAGGATGGTTCGAAATTCTTCAGTAGAGATAACCCCGGCTCTAAATAAGGAAGACACAATCCCTTTTGCTTCTTCACTCAAGCCATGGAGTTTCTTGATAGACCCCCACCATTTCTGGCACTCTGGCCTTCATCAGAGGTGTGTATGGTCTGCTGCATATGTAACTCGAAAGACTTATCTTCCTCGATAACGTGAAAGGATCTCACATGGATCCCAGATTATGTCATCTTGACCCCACCGTGAGGTAATTGTTTGGTAGGCCAAGCTCCCATGGCTTCCTAATTAGCTTCTTTCAAGAGGAGCAGGTGCTTGAAGGTGAAGGGATGCAGCACTGCCATTGATTGTGCACTGGAAGAAGAAAGTTGCGGCGTGTAATCCCTAATAAATAGAGGCATGGCTCCCTAAGGCCGGCATTTCTTCTTAGTCATAGGTTTTTCCCTTGTATTTGGTATAGTCTATTATTCAGAGCTTTATGATGTAATCTTGCCTCGTTGAGGCCTTTCAATGAATAAAACTACTTTTCAACAATTTTTGTTCGTTATCGGCATTTTCTTTAGTAACTGTTCTGGTTTGAACCATCTAAGCGACCTGCACGTAAAGTGGTGTGAGTTGTAAGCGATCTCATGCTCAGGCTGGTCCTATGGCCAAATAAGTAGACAAGTTAATATGTATGGGAATAAGTTCGCATGAGAGCTATAAAACTAATAAGAGAGTGATCTCGTGCTCAAGCCGATCCTGTGCCAAATAGATGAGTGCACATAAGAGCTACGACTTTTTTTAGTTCATAAGAGCTGCAAAATTCAACAATTCTGTTGCCTTGAGCGAATAATTGATCCGTCAATTCTTTACACTTCAGCGATCATAGGGTCGCACTAGCGTTGAGTGTTTTAAGAGTGCCTCCGTACCTCAGCGAGCACACAGCCACGCTGGTGAAGTGAGTGTCTTTTAGTATCTCTACACCTCAGCGAGCACGCAGTCACGCTGGCGAAGTGAGTGTTTTTTAGTGTCTTCACACCTCAATGAGCCCATAGCTCAACTGGTTAAGTGTTCGCTAATTCTTCTCTGGAATGAGCTCCGGGGGGCCTCAACGGGATCAAGGATATATCATTGTTGGCATAAAGTATGGAATTTCTAATGAGATTTGTGATACATTGACCGCATGCGAGCTGCGAATATTGGTACCACTTGGAAGCGAAGAGAGCAAAGTAAACGACATTAAATCAATCGGCCAATAATTCTCGACGGAATTAAAGAGCTAACAATTACACTTCCCCCGAAATTTGAAATACGTCGTCAATATACAACTCGGACCGAGCCCCTCGGCTCTTAGTTGGTATTATGTTGAGAAGGCTGGGGCAATTGCCTAGAGGGTTGGACCATGTACTCCCTTAAGTGGCCTTTCTTAATCAAGTCTTCAATTGCATTTCTAAGGGCCAAACAATTTGAGGTCCCGTGCCCATCCTGATCATGATAGGCATAGAATTCATCCTTGTTCCTTTGCCTCCATGGGGTTTTTAGGGTTTTTGACCTTCTGAAATTTTTCCTATCCCTTTCGACCAAGAAAATCCTATCCTGGGGATCTGAAAGTATGTTATACTTCTCATAGCGGTCTGAATAGTAGAGACGCTCACCCTTGAGCTTTTTAGGCTTCTTAGCTGTCTACTCGGTGAAGTGGTCTCCTTGATCTCCATCGCTCCTCCTTTTACCATGAGAGGAGTCGTCCTTTTCGTCTTTCTTATTAGACCTTTTCGAGTCAAAGGTCTCTTCCCACTTTATCTACTTAGCAGCCCGTTCATAAAACTCAGTGAAGTCCTTGACTGGGGACTTATATAGGCTTTTGTATATTTCCTATCATTACAGAGTCCCGCAAAAATGGTGGCCAGCATGGTTTTTTTAGATGGATTCTCTACCAAATTTGCCTCAAGCTTGAATCTAGTGATATAGTCCTTTAATGTCTTCTACTTGCATTGAAAGACCATAGCGAGATGACAAGGGGGCACCAGTTGTTTCTTGAAAGCTTGGTATTGGCTAAATTTCTACTGGCAGTCTTCCTAACTGCCAATTGAACGGGGTAGGAGGCTTCTAAACCATGCTCAAGACACACATCCCAATATGGCTAGAAATACCCAGCACTTGACCAAAGGATTAGTTGTTTGCAGGTTTATCTGAACATTGAACGCGTCTAGGTGATCATACGGATCAGAATCCCCATTGTACAATGGGATCGCAGAGACCCTAAGCTTGAAAGGGAGAGTTCAAGCTTCGATCTCCTCAGAGAATGGTGACCGTTCCTCACAGCAAGCTTGATCCCCCGAGCTCGGAGGCGTTCCTCTAACTGAGCCATCTTCTAAAATAACTCTCCAACTAATGGGTCTCGTACCCTAGAGTGCTAGTTAGAGGACCGCTAGGCGCTTCGATCTCCATTGTCGTGAAAGTCACAACCTAGGGTCTGCTCTCGCGAGTAATGAGCTGGAGTATGACCTTGGTCAGGATCACTCAGATGTCTCATTTGTTGTCACTGAACAACATTTACAGGCATTGAGGCTTCAGCCTGTCTCAGCACACCTTGTGCTAACAACGTGACTGCTTTAGTCAGTTCTCCTATTATGTGCTCAAGTTTCTCCTGATGCTGGAGCCAAATTTATGATCCATCAATGTCGTCAGTGGTAATAACCGATTGTACCAAACTGGTTGGAGGAACGCCAGTAGTTGCTCTGATGACAGGAGCAGTGGACGAGCCTGTTGTCGAAACATGGCCATCCGAAGGATGGAGTTATGCATTCAAGGCTCTGGTGGCTCTTCCCTTGGCCATTGTAGTGGAAATGAACCAGAATAGGTGAGATCCCTACAGACGGCACCAAAATATTGACATCGAATTTTGGTAACAGTCTAAACTCCAACCAATTGGGGGATTTTTCAGGATCTCTGACCTATAACCGGTTCAAATACAAACAAGAATGAAAAATAATTGAAGGAGAAGAAAAGAAGAGCAGGAAAGGAGGCACAAGGTTTAACATAATTTGACAAAATTCGGATATTACCAGACCCTACGTCCACAGTAGCATGTTATTGATGTAGTATTTTTACAATGTACAATGTTTGATCTCTATTTTGACAGAGTTTCAGTATGAAACTTGTGGTCTCTCTTGCAGATGGGCTCCTTCCTCATATATATAGTGGTAAGGAAGTTACAAAGGTAATTACATATGCAATAAATCTATTACATCAGTATTTAATGTACAAGATAGGATATACAGACTAAATCTCATTTTTAGCTATGGCAGATTGTCTTCTGCCAGTAGACCCCATTTGCCCGTTGGGGCAAGACATGACTTAGCCTTTCTGTCTGGCAAGCTCCAGGTCGTAGGCCATGCTTTATCAGCTAGGTCGCTAGCTCGATTGCGAATAATGGAGCTGAGCTCGAGCTCGCTTAGTAGCCTATGAGCTTGAGCTGCAAGGATCACTCCGTAAAGTGACCTGAGGTCATGGCGATCTGATCATTTCCTTAGGCTAGATCCTTCGCTGTTTTCAAGCTACTCGAGGGTCCGCCCAAGATCGAATTTCTCATACAATAGTTTCCAAACAAAAGATATGTTACGCCTCGAATTTCAGTATGTGACTAGTATAAAAAGTCACCTATAGATAACTATCTACAAGCCTAAACCATGCAATAAATTCCTTAATGCTACACATCTCCTATATGAAGAATGATTAGACAAATGAAAATATGTAGGATAAGATGGTGAATTAAAATAACATCGTCACAACTATCAAAATATTTTATCATATTTCTAACTAAAATTCAGCAGAGTTTCTCCTACTTTTTGGACCTTGGGCACTAGACTAATATAACAGTTGAGGGCTATACGCCTTATTCACAACTTGTACAATCAGACAAAATGCATCACAAGCCTAGATATCACAATTTACACAATTTACTGGGTGACAATCATATAAATATATGGATGACTCGACCTAATCAACTATCAAAATAATATTAACAATATATAATTGTACTTTGTAAAAGAAGTCTACCCAATCAAGGAGCAGACTTAGGCCCAAATGGATAAGGATGAACAGCGGGAGTGGCCTCAAGGGACTAAAAACATAAAAAAAGAGGTGAGTTTTTTCAAAACTCAATGAATGAATAATTCACCAGGAAATCAATGGTTATAATATTTATATTCAATGTAATATAACATACATATATAGATATCATTTTGTAAAACATCTAACAAATTAAAAGTTGTAGTTTATTGAGGAATTCAAATTCAATGAATAAATGAAACATCAAATTAAAATATAGAACGAGTAATAAACTAAATGAGAATACATTCTCGCACTTTATCGCTTTCTTAAACAAGTGAAATAAGAAGTCAAGCACAGTATTCTAGAGATTACTCATCATATTATAAAATGAAAGAAAATAGTAGAATCTTTCTTATTCACAGATAGTCAAGTATTAGGACAATTCAAAATTTTTATATATAGTTAGAATCCAGTAGTTAATTTCTAAAGGTAACCTTGCCTAACAAAAATTAGTCGTCATCATTCACCTTATTCTTCCAACAAAAATTCTTCCTTTATTTCTTTACCAAATTCAATTCTAATCACAAGTGCACTTGAAGGTTCTCTAAAGGAATTTCCAAAGGATTCAGGTTTCAATTTTTCAAGGAAGCCCAATACCAAAATATTTCATACAACAATATGCGCTAATAAAAGAGTAAAGAACCATTTCCAGCCAATTCATATATTGAATCATTTGACAATGAAGTCATCTATTTCAGCAGCACTTTTGTTCAATAATTTTAACAACCCACTATGGCAAAATAGCAAGATTTCTAACATCAACATAGAAAATAATACTTAAAAGGAGTGTGTGTGTGTATATATATATACATATATATAACGTAGAACTATTTGTTACAACATATGATTTTCCTTTCATATGCAAGTAACTAGTAAAACTTCAATTTATTTAAAATCATAGTATTCTATGATGTCCAAATTCACAATAATAAATAAAATAAACATTTGTGTAAAAATTCGCAAGAGAGGAATAAAATTATCCACTCACCTTGATAAGTCCTTAGAAATTCCAATCTTTTCTAAATGGAATTGTCAAACCTTCAACTGGTTTCAAGAAATGGCAAGCTACCAAATTTTGGAAATGGGACCCTTTGGTGATCAATCCTTTCAAGCAAAAGAGCCAATTCAGAGTGTGGTTCTAAATTTAGGGTTCCTTGAATAGGATTGAAATTCTGCTACAAATCTTTCTTATTTTTACCAAACTCATGATAGATCACTGAAATTTCAAGAGAAAAATTCCAATATCGCCAAAATAGAGGTTAGGTTTTGTGGACAATAAACCATTACAAATTTCTACCTTATCTCATCTAATTGAAGTTAGAAAATGGCTCATCTAATTACAGGGAAGATGAAAATAGCTCAAGGTGAGCTGGATGGCCATCGTGCCACTTGGGTTGAAGCAGAGCAGTAATCCTTCAACTCTTCTGCTACATAAGCTAACCGGCATGGAGGTTGCTGGGTTTGGTGGTTAGGATGCCTATCCTTCGATGGTGGCTTGTTATTGTTTTGGTAGCCTCTCGACAATGGGAGGAAGAGAGTGACAATCTTGTATTTGCAAGTGTCACAGAAAGACAAAGAAATGGGATTTTGTCAGGCAGAAGAGCAAGACCTCTGGGGTTCTTCTCTTTTATTTTATTTTATTTTTAAATATCATATTTTAGTTTCAAAAAGAAATTTTCTTATTTGGTTTACTTAAAGAGGGTCTTTAACACATAAGGGAAAATAAAGTGAGGTTTAAGTGTACCATTGTCAAATCTAGCAAATGAAATTAATTGGAGTTTGGAGCACACTCATTGTATTAGAAACATAAGGATCGTTATTAACTAAACTACTTAATAAGTAAAACTTCAAATATTTAAAACAACCTTTAGGTGTTTATTAAGTAAAACCGTAGTTTGAATATCTTTTCACTAAATTTTAAAAGTTAAAATAATAATATACAATTAATATGCACATGTTTTAGATCTTAAATCATTATATAATCCTATTAAATGAAATTACAATAATAATTAATAATTCATACTACCACTCTTGTCATAAGGTAAATTAGGTGCTCATTTAATAATTTAAACACATACTAATTTAAATATTTCTAATAATCATAATTAATAAATAATTTATTTATTATCCAAAATATTTTAAAAAAAAAAACACGCGTTTTAGAAATCCTGTATTTATAAAATTTATATTAAAAAAAAAACTTTGGACATTACAAGATAGTAGGGTGCAATTCCGCCAACACTTAAAGATGATGACAATTCATCTGTTTTTTTTTTTTTTCATTTTCTTGACGTCACACTGGACGAGGCTTCAAGCATGGCCACGTGAACTAAATGCAGTGCGTCTATGGAAATATAGCATAAAATTTTTAATAAAAAAATTTGAAGTGAAAATTAATAAAATGATTAATTAATGTCAAATTAAAATTAAAAACTCAAATGTACTAGTATGTTTTCTGGGAAAATCAAAACATAAAAAATAAAATAAAATAAGTGATGATGACTGATACTAACAAAATTAACGAGGAAGATCAAATGATGTTTTTGATTTGTTAATTTGTGGAGGAATATTATGATGGATAAATTAGGTAAAATAAAATAATCAATTTATCAGATTTATTAAATCATGTTATAAAATATCAGATTTATACATATAAAATTTAATTGATACTAATAAAATCATACCTGATGTTATTTAAGAATTTATTATAGTAAAAGCTTCTTTAACATGTTCACTCCTTATAACCTCAACAGTTAAAAGGGAGAAAAATTATATCTGAAGTCTCAAAATAGGACAACTATAGTTCTATTAGAATATAAGTAGAGACCTGTTTTACTGTAATCTTACTGCACTAACTAACTTATCATTATTGACCCAATAACAAGGTTTACGCCACTAAAGTCCATCAATGACCTAGGTATCATTACAAGTCCATTAATTTGATCATATAATTAATTAAGCTATAACAATTAATTGTTGTGTTATTCATTCAATCCAATAACATATAATTTAATTAAATTATGGTAGTCTACATAGAAAAATTCTAACAATCTCCCACTTAAACAATATAATTTAATAAATGAGAATTTGGATTATAATATATGGCCACAACGATGACTATCAATAATAATAATAATAATAATAATAATAATAATAATAATAATACCATTATAACCATAGGTCAAGTATAAGTACCTAATAATGCAGATCATCATATTTGATAGAGATGTTAATGTCATACATATTTTAAATACTTATATTCCAACACCTAAATATAAGATGGAATGTGTGAGAAACTAGACATACACATTGTTGTATGCCAAAAATGGCCTCAAGAGCTCGTAACCCCGGGCACGCCAAAGGCACTCAGCCAGCTTCGCTTTGCCCATCAGAATACAGCACAACGAAGTAGTCCCAACACCATCCCGTGAGGCTGCAAAGCAGTGATGCAGCAATACAACGAGGTCATTCAGATACATTCCCCGAGACAGCCCTCGCCTCTCGAGGGTAGCGACACAGCGACCCAGAGAGAAGATCACAAGACCAGCTCGTCAGCCAGCCGATCACCCTGCTCGAGCCTGCAACCTCGCTACAGTAAGTTCCCATGACATCCCCAAGCCAGGAATTCCCGCTCAGGATGCCCAGCACCTCGCTTGGCATAGCCGTACCAAGCAACGGATGCAGACAGACACAAGCCTCCAGTCGACCAATGGGTGCCCACCCCTCAGCCTACATTTTGTAGTAGTCGGATTGTAGCCCTTTTACTGTCTTTCTCATTTATATCTTGATATAACAGAACTGTAACTTGTAATTAATGCATGTAACTCCTCCTTCCTCTATAAATAGGATTGCATTATTAGAAGAGGGGAGGAGAGGTCGAACTCTATAAGCAGAAACTCTGCTAAAATCATTTCTCAACATATCTCCGCCATGGACATAAGGTCCGATACTGCCCAGATTTAGCCAAACCATGTTAAACTCGTTGTCTCTCCATCTCTTCTTCCTCTTGATCCATCTTCTCTTGTACTTCGGAAGTAGTATTGGATCCCTGAATTCCTCCTCATTGGCTGAAGTTTGGGTCTTTCACATGAATCAAATTTTACCATCAACATTTTGGCACCATCTGTGAGGACCATCTGCTCTCTGAAGTTTCCATCGTAGCCTAACAATGGCCAGAGGAAGAACAACTTAGAGCTCAACCACTTCAGCCCTCCAATCGATGGACACTCTTGTTGTGGGGGCTCACTAATAGTCTACTGCTGCTCCTGAAACTCAAGAGGCACAAATGCCCAATCAACCTCGTTCGGCACTCGAAAGCACGGTAAGCTAGCTAGCAAAAATTGTCAAAGCGCTGGCACAGGCCCAAGCTCAGAGCACACAGACACAAGAAGAACTCACAGCACAGCTCCAGCAACTTTGTAAAGAGGATCAAAAGGAAACTCATGAAGATCATGATAGCCAGTAACTGGGGGGATCTCAACGAGTAAGAAGCTCCACCCCTCAGTCTAAGACACGTAACCAGACAATGGAGGAAGTCCTCTGTAGGCTCAAATAGTTAGAAGAGCATCCGTAACTCTCATGCAATCGATTTTCCCAAAACTTTGCAAAGGATTCTTCTGCTAAATATGACCTTTGGTCTAGTTGAGGCCCCTTAGAGCTCATTCCAGAGAAGAATTGACAAACACTTAGCCAATTAAGCTACGGGTTCACTGAGGCGTGGAGACGCTCAAAACATACTCATTTGGCCAGTTAAACTGTAGGCTCGCTGAGGCATAAAGATGCTCAAAACATACTCATTTAGCTAGCGTAGCTTCGTGCTCATTGAGACATGGAGACATTCAAAATAAACTCATTTAGCTAGCGCAGCTTTGTGCTCGTTGAGACATGGAGACGTTTAAAATAAACTCATTTAGCTAGCACAGCTTTGTGCTCGTTGAGACGTGGAGACGTTCAAAATAAACTCATTTAGCCAGCGCAGCTTCGTGCTCCCTAAGATGTGGAGACGTTCAAAATAAACTCACTTAGCCAGCACAACTTCGTGCTCGCTGAGATGTGGAGACGTTCAAAATAAACTCATTTAGCCAGCGTAGCTTCGTGCTCCCTAAGATGTGGAGATGTTCAAAATAAACTCATTTAGCCAGCGCAGCTTCGTGCTTGTTGAGACGACGTGGAGATATTCAAAATAAACTCATTTAGCTAGCCCAACTTCATGCTCGCTGAGATGTGGAGACATTCAAAATAAACTCATTTAGCTAACGCAACTTCGTGGTCGCTGAGACGTGGAGATGTTCAAAATAAACTCACTTAGCCAACGCAGCTTCGTGCTCGCTGAGACATGAAGACATTCAAAATAAACTCACTTAGCCAGCGCAGCTTTGTGCTCGTTGAGATGTGGAGACGTTAAAAATAAACTCATTTAGCCAGCGCAGCTTCATGCTCACTGAGACGTAGAGACGTTCAAAATTAACTCATTTAGCCAACGCAACTTCGTACTCGCTGAGACGTAGAGACGTTCAAAATAAACTCATTTAGCCAGCGTAGCTTCGTGCTCACTGAGATGTAGAGACATTCAAAATGAACTCATTTAGCCAACGTAGCTTCGTGCTCACTGAGATGTGGAGACGTTCAAAACAAACTTGCTTGGCTAGCACAGCTTCATGCTGGCTGAGGTGTGGAGACACTAAAAAATACTCACTGTGCCAGCGCAGCTGCGTGCTCACTGAGGTGCGGAGGTACTCTTAAACACTCAACGCTAGCGTGATTTCGTGATCGCTGACATGTGAAGAATTGACGAATAGATTATTCGCCCAAGGCAACGAGACGTTGAATCTCATAACTTCCGTGCGATCTTGATTAAGTCGTAGCTTTCATGAGCACTTATCAACCTGACCACGAAATCAGCCCGAGCATGAGATCGCTCGATACCAATTTTATAGCTATCATGCAAAAAGGCAATTTTATCTGTCACAGAAGACGTGGCCTAGTACAGATGGAACAACAGTCTCAAGAAAAGGCTGACAATTTGAAAGCTGGAGAGTCTCCACTCCCGGTCCGCAAAGCAAATTGAGAGCTAGGGGCTTATATTGTATGCCAAAAATGGCCTCAAAAGCTTATAGCCCTGGGCACGCCAAAGGCACTCAGCGAGCTTCACTTCGCCCATTAGAATGTGGCACAACGAAGTAATCCCAGCACCATCCTGTGAGGCTGTGAAGTAGTGATGCAGTGATGCAGCGAGGTCATTCAGATACATCCCCCGAGACAACCTTCGCCTCACAAGGGTAGCAACGTAGCGACCCAGTGAGAAGGTCACAAGACCAGCTCAACAGGTAGTCGATCACCCTACTCGAGCCTGCTACCTCACAATAGCAGGTTCCCATGATGTCCCCAAGCCAAGAATTTCCACTCAGGATGCCCAACGCCTTGCTTGGCACAGCCGTACCAAGCAACGGACGCAAACAGACACAAGCCTCCAGCCGACCAGGGGGGCCCACCCCGCAGCCTACATTCTACAGTAATTGGATTGTAGCCCTTTTACTATCTTTCTCATTTATATCTTGATATAACACAACTACAGCTTGTAATTAATGCATGTAACTCCTCCTTCCTCTATAAATAGGATTGCAATGTTAGAAGAGGGGAGGAGAGGCTGAACTCTGTAAGCAAAAACTCTGCTAAAATAATTTCTTAATACATCTCCGTCGTAGACGTAGGGTCCGGTACTGCCCAAATTTAGCCGAACCATGTTAAACTCGCTGTCTCTCCATCCTTTCTTCCTCTCAGTCCATCTTCTCCTGCACTTCGGAAGTAGTATTGGATCCCTGAATTCCTCCCCATTGATTGAAGTTTGGGTCTTCCACACAAACCAAATTTCATCGTCAACACATGTCAAACTATGATCATATAAACATCTTTACGAAATGATTCATGCATCCATCTAAAATGCTCAAAATGAGAATAAATCTCAACATAATGGGACAGGGTATAAATGTCTCCATCAATATATCATAGAACAAATGTGCAAAATTAACGTCATATATGCATATATATATATATGAAACATATGGCAAAATCATCAACATTTTACTAATCTCGAGATAAAAATGTTTTAATTAGAAACATGAAACTCCAACTAACCTTAAACACCGAAAGGCTTAACCAAACTCATTATAGTTACTTGTTCACAAACAATTTAATACTTAAGCCTTTGGTTAGTGGATCTACATGCATACAATTTGTGTTAACATGTATAATACTTGCGTATTTTCTCTCTTTAACAAATTGATACTTAATATCAAAATATTTGTACAGGCAGTACTTTTATTCTTATTTTGAGAGAAGTTCATTATGACAACACTGTCGCAACATATGGTCAAATTCCTAGATATGCTCTCTATAACTTTGAATCTAGATATTAGATTCCTTAACCAAATAGTCTCAAAGGTGGCTCCACAACATGCGACACTTTCTGCCTCTATAGTAGAGGTTGTTGTAATTGATTGCTCGATAATTTTCATAGTACAACTTATTCTATCATCATAAAAATGTTTCCAGATATCAACATCATGTGAGCTGAATAATTCACAAATCAGAGTCAAATTAGCTTGCAATAATTAAATCACCAAATTTGCAATAGGTTAGAACAAAGATTCTTTGTACTTTATTGGCACTCCATAACTTTCTTCACAACAATTCAATATTTCTAACTAAGATTACTCAAGTATATCCTAGTTACACTATACTAATAATGATATCAAGATGTGTACATACTTGAGCATACAATAGGCTATCTACAACGGAAACATACGAGACCATCTTCATTATGGATTTTACATCATCATTTTAAGGATACCGGGCTCTAGAAAGAAATGCACCCTTTTGAATGGGTGTTGTTAGTCTTAGAGAGATTGTTAATCTTAAATTGGATATCTCTAAGCCATATGTTTATTTTGATGTTGAAAAACAAATTTTAGAAAATGAAT
>JANHAO010016786.1:0-14229 GCA_026873985.1 Saraca asoca
GTTTCTCCTATTTTGTATAGAGAGAATAGTCAGTGTTTTCTCCTATTTTAAGAGAGAGTGTGTAATTGTTCTCTCCTTGTATTTAAAGAGAAGTTGTTGCAATTCCTATTTTATAATAGTGAAATCCTCCTACACTTGCCCGTGGTTTTTCCCTAATTAATTTTGGGGTTTTTCACGTAAAATATTTGTGTCCAGTTTATCTTCATTATTCTCAATTTTACTTTAGTTATGAATCTGCTTTGGACCATAATTATCCCAACACTCTCCAAATTCGAAATGCACGATATGCTTTCAGCAATTCAAAACTACCGAGCCACTTACCTCCATTTTGTGCCGCCGATTCTATTGGCTATGCCGAACAACATGGATGCAATTCGGGCCAAGTATGGGCCTTTGAAGAACACCAACACATCGTTGAGTTGACTCGAAAAATGGCTTACTCCACTTCTGTGATGACTTTGGCTCCGAGAATACCAAGGAATGATATTTTCCTTTTTGATTCTCCAATGAAATAGTTGAGTGTTATTTGAGCGTTTTTTTTTTTTTTTTCTCTTAATACTGAAATAGTTGAATTCTATTCACGAATTTACTTAACTGAGATTTCGATTTTGACCGAATAATCAATTTTTGGGTTTGTTCGTCTATGGTTCGTCGCAATCAACGCTCTGTGCTTTCAAAAACGGATGCGGTTGCCGGAAGGGTTTGAGCCATGGAAATCCAAACAATGCTTGTCAATTGCCTTCTTCGAAGGCGACTTGAAATCTGTTGGACGCAGCTGCAAGGGAAGTGGAGGGGGTAAGCTTAATCGAAGAAGGCCATGGCGGATTGAACTGACAATGTCCGTCTGCAAGCCACGTTGGATGAAGAAGGCTATGAGTTGGGCCCCATTGTTTCTCTTTTCTCTATCAGCAAGCCACGATGGATGCTATATTGCCACGGAGGAATGTTAGTTTGCAATTTAACAGGGATCAGTGATTTGGTTTGAAATTGGTCTGATTTGCGTGCCGGGGAACCAAAATAGAACAAAAGTTTTAAAAAGGACCACATACGAATTAAAATGTATTTTAGGAGGATTAAAAATATAATTTAGTTTTTTAAAAAAGAAATTTTTTTATTTTTATGTTTTTCTAAAACAAAAAGTTTTGTTTAAATAAACGTTTTTGTAATAAGTTTTTGAAACTTGTAACTTAGAGATGTATGTTTTAAAAATAGAAAAGTAAAAATAATTTTGAAATATTTTTGGGTATGTTTTATTTTTAAACATTTTTATAGAATAAGGTTTAAAAATAATTTTTAAAAAATGAACAAAATAAAAAGTGTTTAACAAAATTATTCTCAAAATAATTTTAATTACAATAATGTCATTAATGAATAATTTAGTCTCCTTATTTTTAGGTTTTATTGAAAACAGAAAAACAAAAAAAAATCTTAAAGTCATTTTGTTTTTGTTTTTAAAACACACATTTCAAATTATAGTTTTTAAAAACTAGTTACAAAAATAATTATCCAAGCAAAAATTTTTATTTTTAAAAATGATAATCAAACAGAATCATTGTTTTCCTATTTCCAAAATAACCAGACAAAAAGAGAACAAGCAACTTTTTAATGACATTATTATAATTAAAACTGTTTTGAGAATAACTTTGACAAATATATATTTTTTATTTTTAAAAAATGGTTTTTAAACATTATTTTACAAAACAAAAAAAAACACACACAAACAAACCTTCAATTATACCAAATCAAGTTTCTTAATTTTAATCTCAATTTAATCTTTCAGTTATTCAATTATACTAAATTAAATCCATGTATAATTTGTTATTAAAATAATTAATAGAAAAATATTGATGCAACATTGGATTTTTTAGAATAGGAGTGATAAGCATGTGATCACATGAATGTTATAGTAAAGATATTTCATTAAATTAGTTGTTATATGATCACTTTAAATATTTAAATAATAAACTAATACAAAAATTGATATATATACATAATTAAATAAGTAAAATATTAAATTAACACTAAAAATATAATTAAATTGATAAAATTTAAATTAATGAAATTAAAATAGATGTTTATTCTATATTATTATATCGTGTTATATCATTTGTAGAGGTGATCACGAGCCAAGTCTTAAGTTAATATGGTAGACCTTTTATATGAAATTATACATTATACATTAAATCAAGTCTAATCCTATTTTTTTTTTAAATTAATTCAACCTAATCTGATTTTTATTTTTTATGACTCGGAACTTGGATCTTTTTAATTTTAATTTATTATTAAAGTTTTAAAAATAATTAAAATAACTTTTACATAAAATATATTTTAATTAAATATAAATGTGTTAACATGCTTAATTATTATAAAGATTTTTTATTATAAAATTTAATAAATTATAATTAATTCATAAAATTATATGTTAAAATTATTTATAATATACATTTATTTAACGAGAATTGGATTGCTCGTGAATCTATTATTAATCAAACTCGAAAAAAAGTCTAATTTTTTATTTTTGATCCGGAGTGTCGAGTTGGATGGGTCATCTTGACCCACACTCAAGCAGGTAAGGAATAATAGAAAAACTATTTAATATTGTATGGAAGTATTGAAGGTAACGTTTGGAAATATTTTAGGTGTTTTTATTTTATTATTTTTGAAAATAATTTTTTAAAAATAATTTTTTTAAATCAAAAAATAAAAAATTTATTTGGATGTAAGTTTTAAAAATAAATATTTTTTTTATTTTTTAAGATGAAAAAAATATATTTAATATTATTTATAACTTTATTATTAATAAAAATAAATATTCTTCTTATTTTTTAAAAAAATCTGAAAACAGTTATATATAAAAATAAGGAAAAATATTATTTTATTATTTTTTGAAAATTATTTTTTAATTATATTTTTAAAAAATAATTTTTAAAAATAGATTGTCAAATAGATTTTTTTATTTTTGTAAAATAAAAAAATAAAAAAATTACTTTTAAAAATAAAAAAACTGCTCCCCTTTTCCGTGACCTTGTCTGTACACCTTACTCTTGCCGTTAGTTTTAAACTTTGAAAGTTGAGACTGTTGTCTGTTGTTCAGTCCTCCAAGATCCATTTATTAGTGAGAATACCATTTTGGGATTATGTTTCCTTTGGCAGCGGAAAAGTAGAATCCCCCGCCCTTTTTGGCGGGCATTTTTCTGCTAAGCAAATAAGATCCCCTGCTTCTCATCAACGTTTCGCTCTCACTCACATTAAGTTTTGGTAAGCTCACACCACTAATATAAGTTCTATAACTCTACTTAACTATTAATCAATCTCTTAATCCTATTCCATTTCTTGCTTAGATGTATGCTAGATATTTAGATTAAATTGCTCTAAAATATAAGATATATTTTAAAATATAAATTGGATCATTGTAATTATTAATGAAAGAAAATTAAGCTCATAAATTTTAATAAATAATAAATAACTAAAAAAATAATTTTTAAATATGTAATCATTCACTTTATTTTTTATTTTTTCATCAATAATTGTAATGATACACTTCATCTCCTCAAATGTATCTTGCATTTTAAATGAGCTCAATATTAAATATTTAATCACTAAAACTCTTTTATGATTAAATTTGCATTCTCTTATTTTTTTTTATGGGGGGGAATCTATTTATGCAGTTAGACGTACCGCAAATGGAATATTGATCTTGCTCTGTAAAAAAAAGTAGGTGCATAGAAAATCATGAAGCCTGTGATCTTTTTAGATGAAGACATCCTACATAAAATTGTGAATCCTATCATCTTTATAACGTGATGAGATGGACATGAGTCACTTTAATCAATTAACTATCACCATTCAAATTTGGCACGATCATGATGTGAACTTTTTGCCCTTTTTTTTCCCACGAAAATCCTTCTTCAAAATTTGTATGCACTTCATTTGGCGTTATTCATTATGAAATATGGAATATAATGGATAATCCAGGTTGGCAGTGTGAATTTTTATGGACTTCATTTATATTTGTCTCGTTTTTTGTATTTTAATTTATTTATTTTTTAAAGAAAATTATATGCAATCACATGTTTCATATAAGAGATTCATGATTTTTTTTATAATTAAATTTTATATTCTATTTTTTAGTTATAATTGACTTTCTACAAAAATTAATTTAAATAATTTTATTTATGATTATTCATTTAAAAATATTTACTCATTTATGCTATTACATTATAGCATGACGACAAAGAAATTAGAATCCTGATAAGAAAATCCTAAAGAGAATAAGTATACATAAGCTCAATTATGCATACATTCAATCACAGTAAATTCATTTTCTTCTTTACTTGTTAGAAGATTTTCTTTAAATTATGACAATTTATTATCTTAATAAATAATTATTTGTTATCATTATTATGTATAAATTCATAAATATCAAAGACGTCGAGTAATTATAGATGAAAATGTTCAAATTAACAACAAAATAAACTTACTTATGAATAAAATAAAATTTAAAATCTAATAACAATTAAAAATATAAACTTAAAATTAAAAATTCAAACAAAGTACAAATACTAAAAAGTGTAATGTAATCTAATTATAAAATGTGCAATGCCAAAGATCAAAAGTGAAGGGAATATTTATATATTTAAATTATAATATGTATTTTTATTTTTAATAAAGAAGTAATTGATAAAATTGATATATGAATAATCAAAATTGATATTTGAATAATAAAATTAAGATATAAACAATAAAAATTAATCATTAATTTTATCTTATTTAATAAATAAAAAGTACGTTATAATTTGAATGAGTAATATTTTTCCAAAATCAAAACTCGGAGGAAGTTTTCAACCAATCCAGAATAGGGAACAAATAGAAAAAAGACAAAGGTAATTTAAATTGGTGGGACCATCGGTTAGTGAGAAGGACAACGATGGGCCAAAGTAGGAGACGTTGGCTGTCTCTGTTTCGCCAATTATTGAAACAAAAAATGTACAAACCCCGAGACAGCCATAGTTATGGCTTGGTCCCATTACCACTTTGGGTCACTTGTCGGCCTTTCTCCTTTTTTTTTTTCCTTTTGCCACTACTTCTTTACCTTCCTACAATGCAAGTTCTGCTCTGCAAAGAGTAAAAGTTCGTTTCGCCGCGAAAATAATAAAACGAGATAAAATACAGGTTTGAAAATATTTTAAATTTTTTAAATTTTCATAAAAATTATATATTTATCACCTTATTTTTTATTTAAATAATATTTTTTTTAAAGTTATAATTAATCCCTCTTGTCTAAATTCTATTTAAAAAAAATAAAATTTATTGAATGAACATCTATTTAATTAATATCATAACATTTATGTATCACATACCTTACTTATGTAGTTATATTTTAAATGAATAGAGTAAAAAAAAAAACCTTTAATTATAACATTTTAGTTGCACTTGAGTGATTATTATAAGTCTTGATTGAGGATTTTTTTTATTATTTCATCTCATATTATATGTATAACCGAATGATATGTAATATAAAAATCATATCAATTAAATAAATGTCCAATCAATAAATTATGTCATTTTTAGATGGTAGCTAAATTTGAGAGACTAATAGCAATTTTAAATAAAAATTAAGAATAATATTATTCAAATTAAAAATAGGAAATAAAATTATAAATTTTGAAAAAATTAGGAAATAAAAGTATATTTAAGCCTAAAACAAAAAAGCTTCTCACAATAATTTAAAATTTCCATCAATTATATTTTAACAAAATTTATCTTTTAACACTAAAATATCTAAATATAATATATTAATTTTTTAACTACATGACCATTTTTTTCATTATTTTATGGTAAAAAAAATTAAAATTGACTTTCAAGTGTAGCATATTTTTATTTTTATAGAAGGTATTTACATAAATTTTAGAATTAAAAGATAGATCCATTTAATTTTAATAAACCGTAAGAAAACTGGGATTTTTTTATATTTTAAATTCTTAAGTTTAGTTCTTTTGAAAACATTAAATATGGTTTGTAGAAAAAATAAAATTATAAAACTTCATCAATATTTTTAATGGTGTAATGACATCCATAGTTAATTTTAAAAATTTTCTCTTTAATTCTGACTTCGATTACACGTACACTACACAATGAAATTCGGTTGCACGTGAAAAAAAAGTAAATATAAAATAATGGATGTATTATTACTTTATTACTCGAAATGAAACTATAAATTTTGGAGTTTTTATACAGAAGAAACAAGATTGTTTACACACGTATTACTCAAATTTGGAGGTTAAATCAAAAAAGGGTAAAAACAAAATTAAATATTTTCTATCTTTCCTACTAGAGCGTTTCAACAAATAATGGCAGAAAAAAATGGAAATTCCAAAAAAAATTTCCCTATTTCTTCCATCAGCTAGCAAAAAGAAAAAATCTAACATATATTT
This sequence comes from Saraca asoca, assembly GCA_026873985.1. Lineage (NCBI taxonomy): Eukaryota > Viridiplantae > Streptophyta > Magnoliopsida > Fabales > Fabaceae > Saraca > Saraca asoca. The sequence continues at coordinate 6,435 of JANHAO010016786.1, forward strand.
GTTTGCTTCTCATGATGGTCAAAATGAACCTTATTCCATGTATGAGATATTGTCTGCTTTGAACTTAGTGATTAGGTGCGTCAGGTGTACCCGCACGATTTTATCCTATTGGGGCGAGGGTCATTGCCTTCCTCTCCAAAAGGCATCTTTGTGTTTAGAAGGGACATGCCCTCGCCTTATAAAGCATAAGATCACCCGATTTCTCATCGATATGGGTACTTCTACTCCCTTCCCTCTTTTTGCCATCAACATAAGCCCCCTAAGTTAGGTGGGCTTGTACGTGGCGAGGTCTGTGAGTCCTATCGAACGTGCTAAATGATAATGATTAGAATGAGTCTTGTCCCACGTATGAGGTATTGTTCGCTTTGAGCTTAGTGATTAAGTGTGCCAAGTGTGCTCACACGGTTTTGTCCTTTTAGGGCAAAGGTCATTGCCCTCCTCCCAAAAAAGTGCCTCTGCATTTAGGAGAAGCATACCCCCACTTTATAAAACATAAGATCAGTCGACTTCTCATCGATGTGAAACTTTTACTACCTTCCCCTTTTTTTGCTATCAACAGCTTCCAACCTTTTTCCTTCTCTAATTCTCCCCAAGGTGCTTAATTTTATTAAGTTTCACCTCTTCAAGTTTCCAATTACTTGCAAAGATTGAAGTTTTTAAAGAAACCATTCGTGCGGTAGGTTAATTAGCTTTTAATAAAAATTTTATTTGAATCTCTCATTAATTTTATTTATATTAATTTTTTCCTTTATGTATGCCTTATATTAATTTTGACCTTCATAAATAATAAATTCATTAATTTAATTCTTTTATAATTATTTTTATTAATGGATTAACTACTAGATAAATAGAAGGGTTAAAATAAAAAATAAATAATATGTAAAGAATGAAATTGATATTGAAAATTTGTAAGGACAAAATGGATATAATTTATATTTACAAGGGATATAAAATAAAAATAAAATTAAAAACAAATTAATTTATAATAATTTAAATATTAATTATCAATAAAAATCTAACTATATATTTTTATGTATATATTAGTCACAAATAAATTTTTTAACTTACAAATGGTTATTAAAAGATTATATATATGTTATATGGATTTTTCGGAAGTATGTTTTGGGCCGGTCAAGGTCCAATTGGAAGCCCACTTAGACCTGTAGAGGTCTAGGTTGGAGTTCGAGGTCACTGAGCAAGGACCCTAGACTGTTGGGTGCGAGCTGGAGGCATCTCGCAATGTCACGAAAGAAAGGGTACAACTCGCTAAAGAGACTTTTGACCCCTCAATGAAGAACCTGCGGCCTTCGGAGGAACGACCAACTACAGATAATGAGATCAGTCAGAGCCATTAGCCCGTTCAACTTTCAGCTCGCCCACTAACAACGAATACCTATACGAAACCCAGTCAGCAACCCAAGGCATATGCTTTCTGCTGATGGCTCAGTCTCCAAACTTACACATCAGCCCTGTAGAAATTCGATAATGATTTGCCAAGCATTAATTATCCGGTGCCAAGCACTAAATGCCCTGAACGGCGGTAGTAATTATTTTATTGTTTAAGAAATTACACTTGTAACCCTTCCCCTTTCTATAAATAGAAAAAGGGGGTCACCATGAAAAGAGAGAGAATACGGATACATGCAAAAACTCTCCAATATTGAGAGTGAGCACTGTTCATCCAGAGAGAACTCCATTGTTGTATTCATACCCTGTAAAAACCAACACTTGCAATGCATAATAAAAGATCAATATGGATGTAGGGGCCAAACTGACTTTAGCCGAACCACGATAAACTTTTGGTATTGTTTCTTCTTCTTCTTCTTTCTACCTTTTTCCACCATTTTCTGCCATATTTAGCTTGCAATCAGGGGTAATACTGAACTGAACTCGTTGACCAGATTTTGGTGTCAATATTTTGGCACTAGAGGAAGGGGCCCCACTGCACATTCTTCATTTTCAGTCTTCGATAAGCTATTTCGAACACAATGGTAAGAGGAAGAACTACTAGGAGTAGAGAAGTTCCAACTGACCAACTCGAAGGTCAGGTACAATAGCTGAACACGATCGCTCCCATGGCGGGTGCCAACATTAGCATAACTTCCTTCGTCCAACACCAACCCACAATCCATGAAATTGACGGGACTCAGACTTGGCAATAGAGCCAAAAGGTGCTTGACCGCCGCCAAGAAGAGTTGGAGAATACCATGAAGGAACTAGTCGATATGGTATGAATATTGGCTCAAAAGCGTGCCCATGAAGTGGTCACACTCAAGTGTGGGTGTTATCAGTCAGGGCCTCGACACGAAGAGCAAGCCAGGGTCGAGCATCATCGAACCGGCTCACAGCGCTCGTCTAATTCATGACTGAGATCCGAAGTCCACCAGGATTGGGAGGATAGGGAGGACGATCTCCAATGTGAAAGCTCACATTAGAGTGAGAGCTCGCGTGAAATCGATGACAAACAGGAGACAGATCGTGACATGTTTGATCATGAGCACGGCAAGAAACATGAAACTTCGGATCGACATTCTCATAATAAGCGAGAAGAAAGGAGCCAAAAGACCTCCAGCCAATGGTCTAAGTTGAGAGATCCAATGGTTGAAGAATTGCTCCAGAAGATGGAATAACTGGAGAAGAACTCTGCACCCCAAGGGAACCAGGAGTCATATGAGGAGAGAACTCCACTCTCCTGCCAAATCGAGGCAGAGCCCCTTCCCCATAGATTCAAGATCCCAAACATCCCCCTCTATAATGGGGATAATGATCCTTATAGCCACCTAGACACTTTTAACATCCAGATGGACCTACAAACTTCCAATCTATTGGTAAAATGTCTAGTCTTCCCTGCCACGCTCAGAGAAGTACCAGGGACGTGGTTTAGAAGCCTTCCAGCTTACAGCATAAGGAGCTGGGAGGAATGCCACACAAAGTTCCTTAATCAATACAGAGCACTGAAGAGATAACTCACCCCCTCCTGCCACTTGGCTATGGTCTTTCAACGAGAAGATGAATCGCTCAAGGACTACATTGCCAGGTTCCGACAAGAAGTCAACAACATGGACAATCCATCCAATGAGAGCATCCTTATAGTGATTTCAGCTGGACTCTGAAAGGATGGGAAACTATATGAGAACATATATATAAGTCCCCTATCAAGAGCCTAGGTAAATTTTATGAGCGAGCTGCCAAGGAGATTCTATAGGAGGAAAGTTTTGGCCCAAAGAAGCTAAATAAGAAAGAAGAAACTAGTACCTCCAACCGAGGTAGGAAAAGGAATGAAGGCGAGAGCAGCAAGGACAACCAAAAGGGGGGGTTTTGGAGGCTGAAACACCAAGAAGGTCTGAAGTGAACAATTTCAGTATCAGTGTCACTATGATACCTACACTATCCTGTCGAACGTGCCAGATAGGATCTATATGATTGAGAGGGATAACGAAGACTTCGGTAGACCCAGGCCGATGAAGGCCCCTATTGAGAAGAGGAATCGTAACAAGTTTTGTGCCTATCACAGCGAGGTCAAGCACAACACATCAGACTACTAGACGTTGAAAAACGCCATCAAAAACCTCATCAAAAGAGGCCGCCTGAAAGACTACATGGTGAGACCCCAAGGGCAATGACCCCCGCGTCCTCAGCAACCTATGCCGCAACGCCACCAAACTCTTGAGCACGAGAAAATGCCATCCATGAGGACCATCTTTACTATACACAGTGGACCTCATATTACGGGCACCTTGAATCGATCGTGTGATCACTATGAGCGAGTGGCAGGCCGTGTCCTTCTGACGAGTCATGTGGAGTGTGAAAGGCTCGCCAAGAAGGACAAGGTATCTTCTGATAGTATTTTCTTCACGAAAGAGGATGCACAAGGGGTCCATTACTCCCACAATGACACGATAGTCATCCGGGCGAAGATCTGCAATGTTGAAGTGAGGAGGATCATGGTGGATACTGGGAGTTTCATAAACGTAATGTACAAAGAGTGCTTCGACTAGATGGGCATGAATGAGAATTAGCTGGACCTATCACCTGAGCCCTTCTACGGCTTCAGTGGAGATGGAATACTCCCAGTGGGATGGATTAAGCTCTCATTAACTCTAGGAGATCGCGATAGGCAAGTGACTATTATGGCAGACTTTCTCATTATAGACTATCCCTCGACTTATAATGTGGTGCTGGGACGACCTGTCATGAATAATTTTGACATGGTAAAGTCAACTCGGATGTTAACCATCAAGTTCCCTACCCCGAGCAGAATTGGGTGCATACGCAGAGAGCAACAAGTAGCCTGACGCTTCTATAAGGAGGCAGTCAAACTCAAGATCCAAGGGAAGAAGGTAAATGTTGTGTCCGGGGAAGAGCCCCGAGTGACGAGCAAGAAAGGGGTTAGCTACGACCTCGACCCTCAAGAGGTGGATGCTGGCGAGCCACCGGTCTAGTTAAGGAATTAGAGGATGTGCGAGTGAGCGAGGCAGACGAGCAGAGATGCCTCAAGCTAGGGAAGTGCCTACCACCCAATGTGAAAGCATAATTGACGAGTTTTCTCATAGCAAACATGGATGTTTTTACCTGGAACAATGAAGATATAGAGGGTATCGATTCGAGCATAATGTATCATAGACTAAACATCAACCCCCAGGCTAAACCAGTTTACCAGAAGAGAAGACCGATGATCACTGAATGCTACACGACACTTAAGGAAGAGGTGGACAAGCTTCTAGCGAACAATTTCATTCGAGAGGCACGATACCCCACTTAGGTGGCTAATCCTGAACTCGTTAAAAAGAAGAATGGGAAGTGGAGAACATGTATTGGCTTCACTGATCTTAACAAAGCATGCTCCAAAGATAGCTTCCCTTTGTCGAGGATAGACCAACTAGTGGATGCAATGGCAGGACACGAATTGCTTAGCTTCATGGATGCCTACTTCGGGTACAACCAAATTCCAATGGCCGCATAGGACAAAGAGCATACTTCGTTCATCACCAATCCCGGGCTGTACTGTTACAAAGTGATGCCCTTCAGACTTAAGAATGTGGGAGCAACCTATTAGCGATTGGCGAACATGATGTTCTGAGAATAGATAGGCAAGACTATGGAGGTATATGTAGACGACATGTTGGTGAAATCCAAACAGCTCATCAATCATATCCGTAACCTTGACGAGATGTTCCAAACTTTGAGAAGGTATTGGATGAAGCTGAATCCGCACAAGTGTACGTTCAGAGTAGCATTAGGCAAATTCCTCGGCTTTATAGTCAATAATAGAGGGATCGGAGCAAACCCAGAGAAAATTAGGGCATTGCTCGATATGCATTCTCCTATAGGACCAAAAGATATCCAAAGCCTAAATGGTCAGATTGCCACGCTCAACAGATTCATCTCCAAGATAACGGACAAATGTATTCCCTTTTTCAACATCCTCAAGAGGGTGAGGAGGTTCAAATGGGCCCCCGAATGCGAGGTCACGTTTCAAGAACTTAAGACATATCTCAAGCAAGCACTTCTTCCTTCTAAGTCGAAAGAGGGTGAAAGATTAATCATATACTTAGGTGTATCCCAGCATGCCTTGAGCACAGCACTTATACGAGAAGAGGGAGGAATTCAACTCCCCATCTGTTATGTGAGCAAGAGACTACTGGATGCAAAGACAAGATATTCACTAATGGAAAAGCTCGTCTGTTACCTGGTCATCACCTTAAGAAAGCTTTAACGCTATTTCTAGGCCCACAGCATCAGGGTCCTCACTCAGTACCCACTAAGGCAAGTTCTGCAATAGATAGATGCCTCAGGATTACTACTTATACGGGTAATAAAACTCATACAGTTTGACATTGAGTATAAGCCCAAGATGGCTATTAAAGGGTAGGCATTGACTGATTTCATTATCAAATTCACAGGCCCCATACAAAGCAAAGTAGAAGTCCCTAAGCCCTATGGTGGGAACTTTTCGTTAATGGGTCATCTAGTGATCAAAAGGCTGGAGCAGGAATACTTCTTATTAGTTCGGAAGGACATAAGGTCTTCAGTGCCTTAAGGTTTGGCTTTTAGGCCACAAACAATGAAGCTGAATATGAGGCCTTATTGGCGGGTTAAGACTAGCCAGGGAGATGCATGCCGAGAGGATAAAGATTTTTAGCAAATCGTAATTAATTATTTGTCAAATAAAAAGTGAATACCAAGCTCGAGGGAAAAAAATGATGAGATATCTCCATAAAGTCTAATAACTACTAGGCTCTTTTCAGCAATACGAGATCAATCAGGTCCCATGAACCCAGAATGCACACGTTGATGCCTTAGCTCGTTTCTCTACCACTTACGATCCTGACCTTATGGGATCAGTCTCGATAAAGCTCCTTCTATCCTTAAGTGTCGAATGACAAGACGTTGTCATGGCAATTGCCAAGGTGCCCAACTCCTGGATGAATTCAATCCTAGACTACTTGTAGAATGAGAAGTTAACAGAAGATAGACTTGAGGCATGTCGAGGCGCGACATCTGCGAGCTCGACCAGTCATATATTACATCTATGACGACACATTTTACAATAGAGGGTTCATAACCCCACTTCTAAGATGTATTGATGGTGAAGATTACAGTACTGTCCTGGAGGATATTCATGAAGGGCATTGCGGAAACGACGCTGGGGGGCTGTCTTTGGCACAGAAGGCCTTTCGACAGTGATTCTACTGGCCACTAATGATGCAAGATGCCATCGACCTCATCAAGAGCTGTGATAAGTGTCAGAGATTTGCAAAGGTGTCGTAAGCCCCACTGGCCTATCTGAAGTAGATGAGAAGTTCATAGCCATTTGCAATTTGGGGGATAGACTTGATCGAACCACTTCCCAAGGCACTAGGAAATTGTAAATATGAGATAGTAGCTATAGACTACTTCACCAAATGGTCAGAGGTAAAGGAACTTGCTAAGATCTCATCCTCTAAGGTCAAAAAATTTGCATGAGACAACATCATTTGTAGGTTTGGGGTCCTTCAGCAAATCGTCACTGATAATGGGACCCAGTTCACTAGCGAGCAGTTCATCAAGTTCTGCGATGACCTCAAGATTGTTAAGAGCTTTACCGCCGTAGACCACTCACAAGCTAATGGGTAGGTAGAAGCTGTCAACAAGATTATCGAAAATTATATGTATAGAACCATGCCTTGCAGCTCCATGGAGGAAACCCCCTTCTCAATGGTATACGGGTGTGAGGCAATGATCCCCACAGAACTAGAGGTCGTTACACAGTGAAGGGTCACTTTCGACCTGGAAGATAATAATCAACTACTCGCTACGAACCTATATCTTTTGGAGGAAGCGAGAGAAAGAGCTAACCTTAAGGTTGCATCCCATTAGTAATGGATAGAGAGGTATTACAACCGTAGAGTGTGAGCTTGAAAGTTCAAGCTTGGCGACCTCATCTTGTGCCTCATCCTGCCTGAAGCCCGTAAATCCAGTGAGGAGACCTTGGGATCGAATTAGGAAGCTCCGTTCATTATCAAAAGGATCATGAGTGACAAAGCCTATCATCTAGAAGATATGAATGGAGAAGAATTCCCCTGCGCTTGGAATGCCGAGCACCTTCGCTGTTATTATCAATAAGTATCTCAGTACCTTATAGCTGATTGATTATACATATAAATGTAATTCTTTGAATTCTTTGGAATAAGATCAGAGATTTTTATGCTAAGTTATATGTTGTACGACGCAACAATAGCTAATATGTCTAACTTTTGTATGAGTGTGAGTAATTGAGACCCAAACATTCGAGCACACAAATAATAAGGATAAA